>JAXBDA010002466.1:0-42375 GCA_036023075.1 Gaultheria prostrata
ATGGCAAAAAATCCGGATAATTTTTTATACAGTGCACTTCCAGTCCGGACTGGAATAAATCCGGACCTCATGGTTCTGGATCAAATCTCAACGATCCGAACCGTTAGATGTGTTTAAAACGTGTTTTTAAGGTCCAACGCGAGGATTTGTATAAAAAAACACTCGGAAGGGGTTGATCGGAGCAGTTTTTGCTAAAGCTTTTTGCTAAAGCATCTTTAGCAAAAACTGCTCCGATCAACCCCTTCCGAGTGTTTTTTTTTAATCTTCCCTGTTTTTTTTTTCTACACATTTTGTGGCTTAAGGAAAGCAGTAGATGTTCTTTATTGTAGGGATATAGATTAGGCTAAGCGGTCAATGTTTTTCTTATTTGGCAAATTATGCAGTGTCTCACTGTCCAGGGTCTTTCTTTGTGAAGTGGAGGTCAGTTTGGTGGTGATAGCAGAGGCATTAGCGGACTAACTAAGTTTTCCATTTTTCCCGAAGCTCAGCGGGAAATTGATCGCCTAACTCATTCATCACAAGTCCTTCAGTACTTTTTCCTTTTTATAAAACTTCACTAGTTGCAGCCCACCCAACTTGGTCATAGAAAGGAAGTATGTAGCATACTCATACTTTCTGATTTTCTATATTTTTCCATCAATGATGGGATTTTATCGACTCATAGTATAGCCAGGCTACTAACGAACCATCATGCTAACCTTTTTATTAAAAGCACGAGTCAACGTCACAAGTATTAAGAACTTGCGCAACCATGTACGGAAAACAAAAAATAGCATTGTAATAAGGCTCACCTCTATAATAATCAAGCGGCCTGATACAAAAGATCGAATCAGACAACCAGAAAAATACATTTGAAGCTCCTCCCTGTTTTCAGCAGCACCTATTTAAACGGAAAGAAAAAAACAACGAAATGTGACGTGATAATTTATCTTTGCTATTGAACTAGGAATGTCCAAAGTTACTAAGGAAAAAACAACGGTCTATGTGTACAGAATCAGCCATCTGCATTGGCTGATTCTCTAGAACCACATTGTGCTATCAAATGAAAATGGTACTAAGAGTTTATTAAGAACCATAATAGAAAGGTGAGGCTGCTTGCTGGACATGAACTGAACTCATTCTCAACGCAAGTTCTGTTGCATGGTCACTTATGTAGAATAGGGTAGATGCCAAACTGGATTCAAAAACCACATTGAAGCACATGCCGTACGACTCCAAAGTAAGCTCATAAGCTGTAGTTTATAAAAAGACAACTTAATTAGATCATTCAAAAGAAGAATACAAATAAGTTCGTTGCTAAGTAAATGGTTTCATGAAATGACATGCTATCACACATTTAAGGTGCAATAGACAAAGATTTCATCAAGGGCTACACTTTTACAAAATATTTTTTTTAGCTCAAACCTGCGCTTAACATGACCTCTGCTAGCGCTAGCTAGATTCTCCTTGTATCAGGGTTCCTACAATTGATCTTGAGGAAGCCGGAACCCAATTAGACTTGGGCAGATGATTCTATGAGCTAGCTAAATCACTAACAAACCACTTCTAAAGCACTTCCCAAGTTAATTTGAACAAAACCACCAACTTAGATAGATTCCAAACATGAGAAATCAAAATCTTCTCAAATTGTGAATTGGCAGCACCACAAAGCATTACAACTTCTACAGAACTATGATCAACCAGACTTACCAACCTTACTAGTTAGCAGAGTCGCATCGCATCAAAACATAAACCAAGCCATGAAGCTCGTCGCGAACGGATCACTTCAGCTGTAAATGCAGATGATTTTCTTTGTTTTGTCCAATTAGAGTCAATTCCCATGCCAGTCGTTCGATTCCTCGATTGGTTGTTCTTGGCTATTCTATCTACTACTTCACTTGAATTGATTCCTACCCCGTACATTGCTCAAGTGCCTGCCCAAAATAAAGTCTTGTTATACATGATAAAATAGGACAGGAAAGAACAAAAACAGATCATTAGAATCCAAAGTGTAGAAGCTTAACACTAACAGTGTCAAGTAATCAAGGAAAAACATAACCAAGGAATGGATAACTACTTGAAGCTGGGCAACTAAAATCAAGGGAAAAAAAAAAACATAACCATCAAAACCATGTAAAACTAATGAAGCTCCCAAGATACCATAAAGCAAACGAAGCCGATTAAACCACAATATTCAAACCAGCAACTTCCACAAATAATTAAAGCCTCCAATAGCAAACATAGAATTATTTCAAGACTCAGACCGACATAACAGCATATAGGTAATTAAGGAACCCAATAAAGAACTCAAAAAGGAACGATGCACAAAAGGCAAAGAAGGAAATAGAATATTTGAGTTTCCAAAATAATTCAAAATAAACATAGAATCCTCATTATATTTAAAGCAGTAAAATAATCAGAGTATTGATTAACAAAATAATGCCCTTAGGGTTGAAACCAAATTTTTTGAAGCCTTACTTAGTATTACTTGTGCCATTTTAGACATACAGAAATATTTAAATTTGATACTTTTGTGGCAACATCCAAAATTATACCCGTAAAATTGGATCATAGTTAAGAGTAGTGATAAATAAACACACAAAAATAATGCTTGCACTCATGCTATAAAGCTATCACATCGATATGAGAATAATGGATATAGCGTAGGTCAAGACATTGTGACAAAAGTGTGTGTGTGAGTCACGACGAAGAATATTAAGCTCAACCAAAAATCACAAATACTTGGTTTCTCATGAACACATGGGTAGTCTAAAAACTCCCCCTCAAGAAGTCAAACCAAGCATTTTTGGACCGTCAATCGTCCACAAATTTTCACTACCAAATTCACACTCCCCCTTAATATATTCCGCCTCCTCTATTCTTCTATTATTATTTTTTTGAATTTTTATTTATAAGGAATTCAATTTTACCCCACTTGCCGTTTAACGCGACCGTTCGGACTGGATAGAGCCGAATGTAACCTGTTACTAAGCAAGTGGTCCAATGCGAATGTCTTCACAAGGTCTATTCACCTTTTTTACGCGACCGTCCGGACCGGTAAGCCGAATGGAGCCGGTTACTTCAGTGAACGCCCGGATAGACATTAAATCTCTCCCACATAATACATTTTTCGACTGAACTCCCTTGATAATATCATAAATGCTAAACGGTCATATCATAAATGCTAAACGGTCAATCTCAAGGGAAAAAATAAAGACTTGCTCCAGTTTTTATGAGAAATGACAATTAGTGATACGGGGCCACATTATCTTTATCGTGAACAAGTGTGAGACACAATGGCAAGACCCATGCTATAACCAACATCACAGCACTCCACATGGATAGATAAATATGTTGAATGCCATTAAAATTGGATACATGACAAAGTATATGTTTTGGGCATGGACTTGCCAAACCAAAGGAAGCTTGGCCTATTGGACTTACAATTTGAAAAAGTGTTACCAACCAAGACCACCGAAGTTGCCAAGTTTAGTCCCTTAAAATGTCCATCTTGTCACAATGCCTAACCACTTGCAATAGCAAACAAAAAAGAGGAAAGTTAATTAAATTAATACCTACAGATGATTATTACAGCTCGCAGTTCCGAAATACCGGAACATGAACTCTATAAGGTTAATTGGAATACGGTTGATATAAGGTTAATTGGAACACGAACTCTATAAGGGGCTTTTGCGCACCGCGATTTGTACCTCAAGTGAGTCGACTAAGTCCATTTGGGGGTAAAAAAAAGTTTAGTCAAATTAAACTTCACCTCAATGTGTAAAGCATCAAAATTACACAATGAAAGAAAGAATACTATCAAAACCTCTCCTAACTGTCAATATATGACCAGTCTATCGTCATTCTAACCATTAAAGGTTCAACAAGGTAATCAGATCATTTATCAAACAAATTGAGGAGCATGGACCACAAATATACAACAAAGATAAAACAATACTGAATTGATTAAAAAAAGCCAAAGACGAGTGACGGATACGAATTTCATAAATCAAATCTCAATCACAAAGACATCAATTACAATTCTCGCAGAATACTTCTGTAAAACAAAAGACCCATTAAAAGCAGAGGTTAAGGAAAATCAGCCATTAAAATGAGAGAACCTAAATATCTTACATGTGGAGGGTACGAGATAACATCGTATATAGCTTGAAAACCTCGTCACATCTCTGGAACCCAGATCTTCCCAATGGAAAACCCTAGAAAACAACTTGCATCTACACACACAAAAAATAGATCATTGAAATGCAAAGCCACAACTTTAAGTCAGCCATAAAACTTAAACCAAAGCCCTAAACTAGGGCTTACGGAAATAACTCGACAAATATAGATACATGTACGTCTACACACACCGACACAAAGAGGAGAACATACTTCAGCGAGGCAGACGATGGTGGCGTTAGTCAGTGATTATGGCCTGTGAAAGTCGCATCATAGAGTGGTGGTGGTTGGACAGAACAAATAGTTGACCTGCGGCATCCGCCTCTGCAGAGGGGCGATCGTCACCCCCAAGAGAGAGCAGGTCCGATAGAGGCAAGCAAAGGCTCGATCTGGACCAGCAGTAGAGAGAGAACGAGAGTGCTAGGGCTTCTCTCTATTTTGGGGGTTGGGGGAAATAAGGGGAAGAAAAATAGTCCGTACTTGGGAAAAAGGGGGAATGGGCTTTTTTTCCTCCGGCCACGTACAAATAGAAGTCTTTCCCAGGGTTTTTGCAGCCTTATTTGTTGTAGTGATACAAACGATTAGAATTACAGGTCACATGTAACAGTGACGGTGCAAACTGTGGGAATGGGGCAGCAGATCCCAGAATCCAATTTATACTTCACAGACGCACAATATTTCTTTTGAGTTGGACCATGAAAGCATATAACACAACTAAGGCACACGGCTACACATATGTACACAACTAAGGCTAGAATGCATCATCTTATTAAGCCAGATGTACAGGGGCATGAAGAGGGATTTGGGTGTATCAAAATCCTTGTATCAAAATCCTTGAGAAATCTACCGATCGAACTTTTGTATATACAGTAATAAAGAAGAGATACAACCTATTTCTCAAGCATATACAGACTAAAATTTTGTATACAGATCAAACTTTTGTATCAAAAACAAAAACAAGGGTTCACGAAGAGTGATCGGAAGAACAGATCTACACACACACAAACATATATTTGTTTTGTATATACAGGAAAATAACATAAAATCAAAAAAAAATCTAATAAACAACAGACCTGAGATGGTTGTTGCGGTAGATGAAGCAATCAGAGGAAGTCGTGGTAGAGAAAGTCGGCGATCGGTCGTCGGCGATTGGTGCGGCAGAGAATCTCAGAGATCGAGAGACTCTCTCTCTCTCTCTCTCTCTCTCTCTCTCTCTCTCTCGTTTTGGAAATGGTACTGGAGAAGACGAGAACATGATAGAGGTGGTTTTGGGCCTTTGGAAAATGTCGGGCCGTCGGGCTTCAAAACACAAAAATAACTTACGGGCTTCGAAAGGAAAAAACATTTTCATCCCATTGGGGTAAAATGTTGTACTTTGAAAAATATTTTACTATATTTTTTGATAACCAAACAGCGGAAAATAGGAAAATATTTTACCGGAAAACATTTTACGTCCAAACAAACAGAGTCTACATGGAAAACATTTTACATTGTAAAATATTTTACGTCGGAACAAACGGAGGCTAAGTCTTTTATGTTTTCTTTCTTAGTTTTCCCCATCATAGGATATTCACAAGAGATTCAATAAATTCACGGTACGAGTCACCGAGTATGAATTGATCACAAAAATATTATGGACTTTGTCCTTGTGTCATTCGATCGGTTCATTAGGTAACTTTCCAACTTTTAAGTGTGTATAAATGGGGTATATATTTCCTAATCACTCTGATCATAACTTTATTATTCATGAAAACATCAGTTCATTCTTCGGTGACTATTTTTACGACATATATATTATTCAACAACAATATTCTTTTGTCTCTAATTAAACAAATAAAAACTAGTATCGTTTTATATCTAATAGAAAGGATGTTCCCCTAAGGTTGTATTTTTTTGCCGTTCTGACATTTTTAGTTAATGTATTATGAGAGAATGATTTGTCTTGCAAAGTGGGAAAAGTAAAAAAAAAAAAAAACTTATTTTTTTTAGAACTTAAGTCTAAATACTAAAAAAATTTACTTGCTAAGAAGCCTTCCTTTCTAGATTAACCTCATCACTTCCTTATTCATGTACTTTAAGAAAAAATTGATAGTAAAAAATCCTAATAGATTTGAGCTGTCCGTCCGTATTTTAGACGGTCCGGATGAGCCGACGGGGACCACGTGGCCTTGCCATCTAGTGCCCACCAGGAAAAAATTCAGTGCCGGGTGGGCACCAGATGGCAAGGCCACGTGGTGCTTGTCGGCTCATCCAGGCCATCCATCCATATTTTGGGACGGCTCAGATCTGTTAGGGTTATTTGGTGGCATTTATGTAATTTCGAGGGATAAATTTACCTCAACAGATCTGGGTCGTCCAAAATGCGGATAGACGGCCCGGATGTCCCGATGGGCACCACGTAACCTTGCCACCTGGTGCCCACCCGTCACTGAAATGTTTTCCTGAAATGAGGATTGAGAGGGTGCACCAAAATAAATATTTCTCTTGACCGGTAAGAGTGTACTTTAAATCTGAAACGTCCAAAAAAACGTTTGAATGATCGAGATGAGGTGGTGTGCATATGGGGTACATTTGGTGGTGTACCCAAATCATTTTCGTTAGAGGAGAGAGTAATGCGTGTGGGATGGTGGGATGAAGGCAATTGGGGAAGCTTTAAGGAAGAGTGTGTCGTCGGCAAGGGAGGAGATTGGCGAACACATATTTTTTGGGCAGCCAAATGGGACAGACAGAGGTACTGATTGTGTATCTAGCTAGTTATATTTCACATGGCCTACAAAGCCTACAGTGGTTTGTAATGATAGAAAAATGGTTTTGGGAAAACCGTGGGTGGTTTGATTAATGGGATTAAAATGCAAAATTAAATACTGTTGAATTCATCGTTAAATAAACTTTCATTAGACACCAAAAATTAAACTGTTATTATATAATTCCTGTATAAAACGGGAAAAAAAATACTAACTTTATACGTAGAAGAGAAGTGAGTGAACAGCCGATTGAGATCTAAGAGAGAGGTGAAGGAGAGACTTTTGTGGACCAGGGGTGAGTGTTGTGCGCAACATGGCTGTCCGATCATATTTTAGACGGCTGGGATGCATTCGGCAATTTCAATTTAATTTTGATTCATTTTTACCGGTAAAAAATCGAAACACATCCAAGCCGTCCAAAACATGATCGGACGGCCGTACTGTGCACAGCACCCGGACGCATAACATCCACCCCGTTTCCGACTTTCGTTTGGAGAAGTGATTGAGATAGTTAAAAATAGTAGTAGAAGTGAGTGAGTAGTAGGTCATTTGTTGAAGTTACTGTTGCAATACTACTTTGTTAAGTTTATTTGTTGAGTCTCGTGCAGTGCATTTTTTTCCCTTTCCACTTACTAGTTTACCCAAAAGCATGGTTTGATTGAAGAGCCTCGAGAGTAATTGAAACAGGAGTCGCGCCCTTAACCAAGAAACTATATAAAGCTGAGTCCCTCGCTCTTTAATGCAATATAACCACAATGGGAGATTATCTGATTAGTGAGGAGGAATGCTACGATAATGATTATTGTGGCTCTTTAGGTGGGTTTGAAGAACCAGCTGAGAGCCAGTTTCGATGGCCGAACGAGGAAGCTTCATCGAGTAAGCTGGTAAATGTAATTTCGTTTTCTTTTACTCTCTGTTTTTTTTTTTTTTGTCGTTCGTCAATCCTAATCTATTACATGGGGAGGGGAATGAGACTCGATTCCGAAATGCAGTGTGGGGCATCCAAAAGCTCTCCAGCATAGCTAGCCACCACTTGCCTTTTACTCTCTGTTTGGTACAGTGGAAAACAAGTTGCTGGAAAAACATGGGTCATAGTGTACTCATGCTGGGATTCTGTTAAAAATCCAAAAAAATCCAAACGGAAAATGTTTTATGTGCACAGATATGTGCACAATCTCCATGGAGCCCACTTTGGGGTTCCATACAAGCAATCCAAGCTGTTCATTACTTTTAAAATATGTTCTCAATTAATGGCCTTTCAAAAATTACCATTTGTTTTGGGTAAAGACGTGAAATGTATTAATTCATGCTTAGATGGGTTGTACTAGAAAATGAGGAGAGGACTACTAGTACAGAATATTTTGTATTTGGGCCTCTTCTGGGTCCCACGCTGATGATCGGAGCCATTCATATTCTGTACTTGAAGTAAACATTAACTAATACTTCAAGTGTACGAAAAAATTGGGAAAAAAAATAATGCTTCATTGTTGTAAATTTTTAAGTTTAATTGGTGCAAACACAGACTATTCATGTTCCCACATGATAACATTTCATTCTCGACTGTTCGAGTCAAGATTTCTCGATTCTTTTGATATTTCTTGCCTAAAGAGATCTTACAATCGTGCTTTTTTTCTTTCAACTTCTGCAGGTAATCACCAAAGATTCTCTTTTGGCTGCACAGGTATGCAGATGAAATGTCCAAAACTTCTAGTGTGTGATTATGCTAGTAGAGTGTCGTATTTATCCTTTTGTGCTTATGTTTTCATTGAGGGATGTGAACCACTGGTATCCTTTCGTGCAGAGGGATGACTTGAAAAGAGTAATGGACTTGCTTTCTGTGGAGGAACACCACGCACGGACCTTACTTATTCATTATTGTTGGGATGTCGATAAGGTCTTTGTTGTGCTTGTAGAGAAAGGGAAAGAATGGTTGTTTAAGGAAGCTGGTGTGACGGTCAGGGAGCATAATGACATATCCTCAGTGCATTCATCATCTGGAGATGTAATGTGCGCAATTTGTATGGAGGATATTCCTGTCAATGAGACAACAACAATGGACTGTGGACATTGTTTCTGCAATGAGTGTGAGCACTTCACTACTTGTTTCTTGTCTAGTCTGCAATTGCAAAATTATTTTCGGTAGACGTAAGTAACTACCACAGTCCACAGAAACAGTTATAAGTGTAATGAAAAATATAATTCTATGCATGTTCTGTTGACATAGGGTGGACTCTGAGAAACAATCTTGAACACCATTTGGCTTCTGTATTCCTTTAGACGTTTAATTTACCACACTAACAACTGCTCTATGAAGCTTCTTTCTCGATTCCAAAAGGCAGCCTGACAGTGAATCTAAATTATCTTATCTAGAGAAATAGGGCTTATAAGTTATAACTTTAAAAAGGACGTGAATCCACAAGAAATAGTGCAGGCACTCGGATTTTGGCCTTTAACAAGGAATCTTGGTTGGGACAATAAGTACATGAGAATTTCGCATCCAATGTAGAAGGATATACTATGTGACGGGCATGGTTACTGCCTCTAATTCTGACGTCCTTTTTAACACAGTTTTACGACATCTGAAATGTGTGGCTTGAGGATCATTCTTTTTTAAGTCTTGTGCAAGTTGCGGTATGTAGCTCTTATTAATGACACTGTACAGTAAATAGAAGTTGTACTTCTCCGGTTTTATGTTTCTCATGGTTTGGGGGTCTATTTTTTCTCGTCCACTTTTGGCATTACAGTTCCCTTTTTTAGAACACAATCTAACTTGTTCCCTCATCTTTTTGTGAAGGTTGGACAGAGCATTTCATTGCAAAGATAAACGAGGGCCAGAGTAGACGCATTAGGTGCATGGCCCACAAGTGCAATACAATCTGTGATGAAGGGAAAATCAGAAACCACTTGTCTAAGAGGGATCCTGTTCTGGCAGAGAAATTTGATCGTTTTCTCCTAGAATCTTATATTGAGGATAACGAGAAGGTAAAATGGTGCCCAAGTGTTCCCCATTGCGGAAATGCGATACGCGTCGAGGATGACAAATATTGTGAGGTTGAATGTGACTGCAGTATGCGATTCTGTTTTAGTTGTTTATCAGAAGCGCACTCACCTTGTTCGTGTCTGATGTGGAAGCTTTGGATGGACAAGTGCCAGGATACATCTGAGACGGTTAATTGGATAACAGTCCACACAAAACCCTGCCCTAACTGTCACAAACCAGTGGAGAAGAATGGTGGATGCAACCTAGTAACCTGTGTGTGTACACAACCTTTTTGGTGAGAACTTTGATCTTTTATTTCTCTTTAATTAGCAACGTTTTTGCCAAGGGACACATTACTAGTCATGTGGTAAATGGGAGCTCATGCCCTGAAAAATTCACTTTGCCCATATGTTATCAAAGATGTTCCTCCATGGCTCCATGCATACAACCAATCTATCGCCCGATTTTTTAATGGAACTTTGGGGGCTAAAAATGATTTTTAGTCAGAGCTTTAGAATGAGCAAATCTTTTTCTAAGAAAAATTATGTCACTTGTCAGTACAGTTGTTTAAGATATCTGCCCCCGTTGGGACATTGGCTTTCCGTTGCATGCAGAGATGAAGCCGGGGGTGCCAGTAGCGGCGGTCACCAAGAGAAAAAAACCTCTATTATTATATAGAAAAACAGATTTTCAAAAAATTTCCTATGGATTATATAGATTCGCCCCTGGGTAGTGAAATTTCTGGCTCCGTCCCTGGTTGCATGCAAACCCTTCTTTCCAAAGATGTACTCCTGGAGCAACTAAATTGCTCATCATGGGCACAAAAGACCATTCTCCATATGCGTGTATATTAATTTTCCATTTTGAAAAAAACTCGTTAGTGGCCAAGCAGTTTTTGTTGGCTGTCACATAAACTTAATGAAACTGTCACTGCCGTGACTCTGTGTTACTTGTTAGCATTGAAATGGTGCTGATTGTTGGAGAACTGTACTTGTTCTTTTTTTTAAACATGTGGAATGACAGTTTCTCTAATTTAAGTCCGAGAAAGTTCTTGTCGCATTATGACGAAGAGTGTTAATAGTTGAAAAATAAATTTGTGGGCACTGTGTTCATAAATGGGTTTTTGTTTCTTTTTTTTTTTCTTTCAGTTGGCTATGTGGTGCAGCTACAGATGCAATTCACACAAGGAACTATATTCATGGTCACAGTTGTGGCCGGTATACAGAAGACGAAGAGAAAAATTTAGAGCTTGCCAAAAAGCACCTGTCGCGCTACATTCACTATTACAATCGCTACAAAGCTCATTCAGATTCTTTAAAAGCTGAAGTTCAGCTAAAGGAAAAAATAAAAATGAAGATTTCAATATTGGAAACTGGAGAATTCGCACACCAATATTTCAATTGGGTGGAAAATGGACTCTACACGCTCTTCCGATCGAGGCGGCTTCTCTCGTATTCCTACCCGTTTGCGTATTACATGTTTGGCCATGAGCTCTTCCAGAATGAAATGACAAATGAGGAAAGGGAAATTAAACAAAACTTGTTTGAGGACCAGCAGCAACAATTTGAAGCAAATGTGGAGAAGCTTTCAATGGTTTTGGAAGAGCCATTTGAGGAATATGCTGAGGATAAAGTTAGTGAAACAAGAATGAAGATCATTGATCTGTCTAACGTGGTGGATAACCTCTGCAGAACACTGTAAGTCATAAATTCCATATTTTCTCATGCAGCAATTGTGCATTAGTAAGTCTTAAATCCCATATTTTCTCATGCAGCAATTTTGCATTAGTAGTTCATCTTCGATTAAAGCAACAACTAGGGAAATAAATTACAAGTTAAATTCTTTTCGGTATGTTAGGCCTTTGTTAAAGAGAATGACTGCCAAACTCTCCCGATTGACCATGTCGAAGTTTCACTCCTAAACTCTGAAATGGGCAATGAAAAATAGTTTTATTGAGGAAAGTACAATTGGAAATTGGATTGAATTAAACTTAAAATGCAATACGAGTTGATATTTTTGTAAGTTTATTTCACGTGTCATGTGTGTTAAGCATTTCCATGAGGTTGTTAAGTTCATTTACAGAGACTATTTGCAGGTATGAATACATTGAAAACGATTTACAGGGCCCTCTCCAGCAGGCAATCCACATTATAGCCCCTTATAATTCAACGGGTGCAGCGAAAGCATCCAAACTTGCTTAAGAAAAGTTTGGCAAAATTGTATGGAGCTATGGATACATAAACTCCTCTGTGACCTTTTGAATAGATCCAATTGTTCTTATTATCCAGTTAGAACTTGGAACTGTGGCCTGAAGTAATTGCTGCTTAGGATGAACTTTTAATTTATTTTGGAGATCTTTATGGTGTACTAGGTCCGGGGCCTCGTGCTCAGCACGAGTTTTATGCCCATGTGTTTGATTTAAGATTTTGCTTCGAGATAGGTTAAAAAAATTCGTACTGAAGTTTGGTTGAGGAAGTTTCCACTGAAAGTTGCATGGATGTGCACTCAACTAAGTTATATCAGTCTGGGGATAAATTATATACATAGTAGCTAGAGGTGCGCGCAACCTAGTTCCGTCATTGGGAGACGTTCAACTGCATTTTGGACAAACCCTCAAAAGTAAAAATAATCAGTTCATGGAAAATAATTGATCAAATCCACTCTTTTATTTCCAAGGGCTGACCACGATCAAAATTAGAACCAGAGATTGATCTAACCCAACTACATTGTGATGCATCTCATTGAAATAGAAAATGATCTATAGTTTTCTCCCGACTTAAGCACGTTGAACACGCAAGTGGTGGCTAGCTCATGCGGTAGAGCTCTTGGATGCCCCACATTGCATCCCGGGATCGAGTCTCATTCTTCCCTCCCCCATATAATAGATTAGATTAGGAATGACGAATGACAAAAAGAAAAAGCACGTTGAACACAATGCACATTTTTATTCCTAAATTAATTAGCTGATGCTATTGACTTAATAAGGAATATGGACAGGAAGCCAATATGCGAGGCAGAATTGGTCCATAACAATTGATAGCCCCATCTCCTTTAAGTCTCATGGACATAAAAACAAAACCAAAACCAATTACTCAATAACATCTCATTGTAACAATAATCACCTGTAAGCCCTTTTTATTCTCATTTTACTTTTCAATCAAGAACAACAAAGACTTTTCAAAAAAAAAAAAGAACAACAAAGAGCAACGAGAAGAAGCATAAACAGCAATCAAAACCCGAAACTCGTTGAAAAATAATATTTAGAACGGACTCGTTGAACTGAAATATTGCACTCGATAACTTTATCTATGTTGCAGTTTTTGTTACCTTGGTTGTCCTTTTATCACTTTTTGGCACCATAGTAGTAGTATAACACGGTTTCTTCATTTGCGCTTATCGTTTCAGCCATCTGTACATACAATGTACAAAAACAGTTGCTCTTCACATGTGATTGAAATTTGGCCTTTTGTCCTGTTCAACTCTTGCTGAACCTGGGAAAAAATAGAGCTATAAAGTTACCCGATTGGAAGGAAAGAAATCCATCTCAGAGAAGCTTAGCTTAACTGGCTTCTTTCAACTCCTCCTACTATTGTTTCTTTTGGTAAGTGAAAGAAAGTGCACAGCATGGTGCACCCGCATTTCCGAGCACGAAGTACACCAAATTGACCAAACTTGTCTCATACCTAAATAGCACAACTCTGCTAGAGTCTTATACAACATTGATAACTTTAAGACCCACACTATTAAATCCAGAGAAATAAAGGGAATTCATCAGTTGTTAGGGTCTGTGTGTTGTCATGTATTGGATGATTTACGGGTGAAGAAACGCTCGGAGAATGAGACAACAATCTCCCTCAATAGCACAACGTGATAATCAATTAGGCGCTTTCATTTGGGAACTTCAATCTAATCCCTGTCTCTTCCGAGTCGGCTTATCCCACTAAACTAACTCTAATTAGGTAATGTTACCTACGGCTTATTTGATTTGGGGATCCCGTAGTGATCTCAGTCACACCACCCCGTAATAACCATGTAGAGGAGGGAGGGTTCCAAAAGGCTAAGTACTGTTACTAAATACAAATTGAACATAGGGAAATAATTCACACCACCTATTATCCCTTTCCATTCCATTTTTGTTCTTTATTCATTTGAAAGTACCAAATTGCCCTTCACATGAGAAAAGTGACTCAAGAGGTAAGGGTACTTCAATAATGTCAAGGTAAATAAAGAAAATAAATAAAGAGAGTGCAAAGGAATAACAAAGAGTGTGAAAATTATTTCCCTTAAACATAATTCCACGCAGAAGAAAGCCCGGTCCAAAAAAGGTTGTCGGAGGAAACGTGTTTGGACTAAAAATCCTTTGAAAGCTGCCTTTTTTTCTAGGACGTCTAGCAAAGATCATACGGAGGAGGAGTCAAAGTCTTTGAGTTTGGGATTGAAGAAAGACAGCTCCGTTGGGCCTACTCTTTCTACTCAAGAGGATGCTAGAGCAGCTTTCGTATGAGGATTTCAACATTAATCAAGGAAGCCCGAAAGAGTATGGAGATGAACGCTTCGTTTGGGGTAAAATATTTTGGTAGGGAGAGCTTCAATATAAAAAAATATCTAGAATTGCAAGGAGTTGTTATTTCTGAACAGAAAATCAAAGCTCTTGTTGAATTGGAGGATGATACCTCAATTTCAGAGGAGTTCTGATTTTGCTGTCGATGTTGGTGGGAGCTCTCTAGCTGATCTCGGTGTTAGTTGTTTTGTTGGTTGGAGTTTTCGGTGTTTCGGGCGTTTTGCTTCTGCTTTTGGCCAGGAGTTTGAGTCGTTTTGGGTGTTTTCTGTTTGTGTGGTTTGGATGGTATCTTACCATCCATATTGTGTCTTGTTTTTTCCCTTTCGGGTCCTTGGCCTTTTTAGTCTCGATCCCTTTTAATCTTTGTAATTCGTTTTCAAAGATTAATAAATTTTTGTTTATCAAAAAAAAAAAAACTACAAAGAGAGAAAAAGAAGAAACAAATAAGAGAGAGATCAAAGCTTTGCATTTAATTCAATATCTCTGTTTGGTTTATTTTGGGACAAAATGTAGCTAACAACCGATTTTGAAATTTTGGAACTTGGAAAAATGCGACCCCACCATTTCCAAATTTTTTGGTGTATTTCGGCCCAAATTCATTTTGTAGAACTCGTTGAGAAATATAAGCACGTCAAAAAAGAGTTTGATCGGATTCTCGTTTGTTGTATATGATCAAATCATGTTTGTCTAAAATTGGTGTTCACTCGTGGAAATAATTGAAAAAAGACACAGGAACACTACTCCAAATTGGAAGATTAAGCAAACAACATCAATAACAAATTATGGATGGAAACCCAACATGTCGACAACAAGATGAAGCACATCAAACAGAAACCCTAAGCAGAAATCACAATCATCACAATAAAAAGCAAGAAGTACAAGTAGGAAACAAAAGCACAAACTACACACATAATTTCGAGAGATCTTGACAAGTCTAAAGCATGCGTGAAATCAAAATAAGCACGGAAGATGAAAAGTAAGGACAGGAACAGTGATCTGAAAAGGAAGTAGAAAAGATCTAGCGGTCAAATAAAAGGCCGATTGAATTGTACATATACCTTTGCAAAGCTATATGATTGAAGAAACCAAATCGAATGGATCCATGGGCCTAGATAAGGAAGAGAGAGAGAAAGATATACACAGGCAGAGAGAGAGAGAGTGAGAGGCAGGTGTTAGAGTATATAAATAGTAAGAAAAACACGCACAGAAGAGAGATTTCTTCAGTCTCAGCCTACCGATGATATCTATCAATCTAGGCTCTCTCTCTCTCTCTCTCTGCAATTTTATTTATTTATTTATGTTAATCGTTGTTTTAAGTTTATTTATTTATTTATTTTTGTTTCAAACCCTCTTGCAACCACAAAATACTAATAAAAAAAAGACCCAACCCCTCGGCCACTCAATTTGACGGGTCACTTTTTTATTAGTATTTTGTGGTTGCAAGAGGGTTCGAAACAAAAATAAATAAATAAATAAACTTAAAACAACGGTTAACATAAATAAATAAAAAAATTGCAGAGAGAGAGAGAGAGAGCAAGCCTAGATATCATCAGCAGGCTGAGACTGAAGAAATCTCTCTTCTGTGCGTGTTTTTCTTACTGTTTATATAATCCAACACCTGTCTCTCACTTTCTCTCTCTCTCTGCCTGTGTATATCTCTCTCTCTCTCTTCCTTATCTAGGCCCATGGATCCATTCGATTTGGTTTCTTCAATCTTATAGCTTTGCAAAGGTATATGTACACTTCAATCGGCCTTTTATTTGACCGCTAGATCTTTTCTACTTCCTTTTCAGATCACTGTTCCTGTCCTTACTTTTCATCTTCTGTGCTTATTTTGATTTCACGCATGCTTTAGATTTGTCAAGATCTCTCGAAATTATGTGTGTAGTTTGTGCTTTTGTTTCCTACTTGTACTTCTTGCTTTTTATTGTGATGACAAATCTAAAGCATGCGTGAAATCACAAACTCTTGTTGATAATTGAAATTATGTTGGAGGATTTCAGTGAGTTTATTTTATCAATGACCTGATTGTACCCGTACCGAAGCCCCCCTGGTTTTTCCTTTACGATTCTTTCACATTTGTTTGATTTTTCCATAACTATTTTTCTTAGAGTTGTTACTGCATTTTTTCCGTTTCATTTGTGTATATGTAGTACTTTAATTAATCTCAATGATGAAGAAATAAGAAAAAAATGCTTGTTCCTACCGACTGAACAAATGATTATTCATGAGCTCATACAAGTATTTAAAAATGGTAAGATTTCAAGAAAAAATGTTTGTTGATTTTTTCCGAGACCTAATGCAATTAGAATGAGCCATCAATCAAGCTAGCCATCATAGTTGTTACTAAAAGCTTTCATGTTTGTGGAAAGTGATTCAATTCTATGCTCGTATCCGGTCACACAAACGGGCCCACCAAACACACACAAATGGTATTCTGGTAAAACCCTTCCAACCAAACAAAACCTATTCTTGAGCAGTTGGCAACTTGGGACATGTTGAGTGTGGCTTCAAAATGGTGCTCGCAGCATCTCTGGTCCGGGCCAAGGTAATGGTGGTCCGGACCAGCATTTGTGGTATAATTCTGGAGGTCCCAGCAGTGTTCGTTTGAAGTTGGTCCAGTCTTTGTCCGAACGAGAGTGCCTTTGTCCGGATGAGAGTTTCCTTAGTCCGGACGAGGGGTCCTGCAGCACTCCAATTGGTCTCAGTAACCTTGGTCCCGACGAGCCGGGTCTTGGTCCCGACGAAGGCGACGTACAACAGCTTATTAAAGTGCGTTTTTATCAGTTTTAGGGTTAAGTCTAAACTTGTTTGGAGAGAGAAACCCAGAGAGACTGAAAGAAACATCGAGAGGAGATTGGAGATTGTAATCCTTATTGATTATAGTGGATTCATTCATTCCTTCCCCCCGTGGATTAGCTACACAGCCTATGTTGTGAACCACGTAAATCTCGTGTTCTTGTGTGTTTGGTTTTCTTGCTATCCTAGCGTTCTTCATCTTTATTGTTCTTGTTTCTGGATTGATTGTGCTTGCTAGAATCATTGTGACTTCCGCAGTATCACACAACAGGACACAATGCATGCCCTTTTCTTTGTTTATTAAACAAAGTGTGTTTCTTTCAAAAACACAATTTCCACACCCACAAATCACAATTTCAATAGCAAATTGAAACGAAAACAAATTCCAAGGAAGAAAACCAGACATCTATCACTGTCGATCGATAATTGAAATTGCTTGTAAATGGTCAGTGATTTCTCTTCGCCTCTATGTACTTCGATTCGATCAACTGTTTTCAGATTTTTAATCTAAACTGATTACACAAAACAACTTTTCGTTTTTCTGATTGTAATTTTTGACGGCATATTGTTTAACATCGCCAAAATTGTTCGGAAATTGTTTTCCTGAAACACTAGGCGTGGTTATCTGCTGATTATCTGTTGCAGTAGCTTGTTTGTTTTCTGTGTGAGTGTGTGTGTGTTTTCTTTGTGAAGATTGCTATGAATTTTTTGAGATGGAGATGGATAAATTTCAGGACTATGTTTTTGTGTTAAATCTTCCATATTAGATGTAATCATTTTCAAATATATGTACACACACACACATGTATGTATATGCCTCTTTATGTATCTAGATGTGTAGACTAGATGGCCGGGGACACGCGATGCATGTGCAAACCGTATTATGGAAAAGAGTGAAGGAGAAATCTTCAATTGTCATTAATTAGTAATGAAATCTGAGATGTGAAAAGAGGGTTTTTTCTCTTCTTCTTGGCAGTTTCTTTAGGTAGTTGAAGGGGTAGTTTGGGAAACTGATTCTGCCTAAAAAACTGGCGTTCACACCAAAAGGGGTGTCCCCTTTTAGTAAAGTAGTAATAGATATAACCACAAAGACATTGTTGATGATGTACAGGTGATCTTAGTTCTTGTCTTCTTGATGGTATTAATATCAAATAACTCTTGTAGTTATATAGAAATTTCAATAAAATTAAAGATCTTTTTGCACCTTAAAAGGTGATTTATACCCTCGCAGGCTCGCTATATACGAATGTGAAATATGTGTGCATAGCTATTTGTGTTCATCAATTATTTCATTTTTCTACTAGTCCATTGCTCTTCTTCATTGCTAGATGTTTTATGGTATTTCAGATTGGTCTTCATTTGGGATTTTTATAGGTCCGGTTCATTCTTTTCTGAGATTAATAATTTCATGGAATCATGTTGTTCCTCATTGTGTCTTACTTTATGTTGGTGTTGATTCTGCTGAACAATAGGTTTTGCGCATTGCGATTTGTAGCTGAGATACAGAGAAAATGAGATACAGGAAAGGGAGTATTGTCGAGGTCCTGAGCAAAAGTGAGGTGCCATCAGGCTCGTGGCGTTGTGCTGAGATAATCTGTGGTAATGGGCACAACTACACAGTGAAATACAAGCTGGATCATGGTGCTAGTGATGAGGTTGCTGTTGAAACGGTATCTAGGAAGTCAATTAGGCCCTGTCCTCCTCCAGCGGAACAATTAGAGAATTGGGCTCCTGGAAAAACAACACACACACACACAGAAAACAAACAAGCTACTGCAACAGATAATCAGCAGATAACCATGCCTAGTGTTTCAGGAAAACAATTTCCGAACAATTTTGGCAATGTTAAACACTATGCCGTCAAAAATTACAATCAGAAAAACGAAAAGTTGTTTTCTGTAATAAGTTTAGATTAAAAATCTGAAAACAGTTGATCGAATCGAAGTACACAGAGGCGAAGAGAAATCACTGACCTTTTACAGATGTCTGGTTTTCTTCCTTGGAATTTGTTTTCTTTTCAATCTGCTATTGAAATTGTGATTATTGTGGGTGTGGAAATTGTGTTTTTGTTTTTTTTGAAAAAAACACACTTTGTTTAATAAACAAAGAATAAGGCATGCATTGTGTCCCAAGTTGCCAACTGCTCAAGAATAGGTTTTGTTTGGTTGGAAGGGTTTTACCAGAATACCATTTGTGTGTGTTTGGTGGGCCCGTTTGTGTGACCGGATACGAGCATAGAATTGAATCACTTTCCACAAACATGAAAGCTTTTAGTAACAACTACAATGGCTATCTTGATTGATGGCTCATTCCAATTGCATTAGATCCCGGAAAAAAACAACATACATTTTTTCTTGAAATTTCGTCACTTATGGCAAGCTTTTAGTTTTACTATTGCTTGGACGATTTGTCTATAACGAACCTTGATTGTATTATAAGTTAAGTATATCCTTTTACTTTTTTTTTGCCTTCAATTGCTTGGAAAAGGGACTCTTTATCATTACAAGAGGAACATACAAATTGAAGGAAGTTTTCCATATAAAAGATGGAGGTTCTACTCCTTAATTTGGGATGAATGGCATATATAGCTGGTGCTTGATTTGCAATTGGGATTGCCTTATTCACTTTGATCCTTAATTAGGCTTTTCAAATCGTTTTGTGGTAGTCCATTTCAATTGTATGTGCATTTTAAATCCACCGTGACAGGGCATAAAGTGTTAATTTGTAGATGCTTCATGCAAAAGTCTTTAGCTAGCCAAGGCAAGGGCGTCCTTTAATTTGTATATTCATCTTAATAATAGATGGATACAATATAAATTGAGGTGCTCTGTTGTTCTAGTCAATTTCTGACTTTCTTTTTTTTTATGATACTTCGGAATATATTAAAACTAAAAGCAAGAAATAGGCCGCATCATCAGTGCAGTGAGTTTGTTACAGAACCAAGTTTCCATAGTAGCTACCATAAACAGGTAAAAGAGTAAAATAGCAACTTAAGCAGACTGCTAATCAAGAATTTGGCGAATATTAAGGCGGCCCCTTAGCATGTATTCCCTAACAGCCAAAGGGGGACTAGTAGACACCACGAGATCTTCTTCCTGACCCGCTCCCAGGTTCGCTAAACAATCTGCACATTCATTGGCTCCACGGTAGATGTGAGTTAGGTTGCTCCTAGTCCGGTTGAGAAGGTAATTTCCGACTTTCAAGATGTCATGATACTGGTAGATGAGGTTTTAACATTTTCACTAGCATTGTTTGTCCTCAGAATTGGTTCAGTACAACCTGGCAAAAAACTTTTTCTTGAAATACAACTCCAGCAAATATATTCCCTTCTTTTTCATTTTACTTTGATTACACTTCTGTAGTGAAGATACCTTTGCTAAACTAAGAAGAAACTTCTTGACACGAGCTTAAAAAGGTACAAGGAAGAGTTATTGGAACTGAGCTTGGATTTGGGGGGGAAGACCTTCTATTGATTAATTGTTGAGTTTTCTTCTCATACAGTAAAGAATTTCCATACGGAGATAGTAGGGACACGTGGTGTCCGGCATCCCATTTGAACCGTCCAAGTATGTTTTGGAAGTCCAGATTTGAGGGTGACATTTTTGTAAATTTACCCCCACAAATCTGAACTGTCTGGACGGCTCGGATGGGGTACTGGGCATTACATGTTCCTACCCTCTCTGTATGCAAAATTTCTTATCAGGATTCTATTATTGGGTCAGATTGCAAGAAAATAATTTTCTGTAAATCCCATAGTCCCGATTTGAATGACCTGCCTGTAACTAAACCTAGAAGAGAATTAGTCGGGATGCGCTTTAACTGACCTAAACACCCAAAAAAAAAGAAAAAAGGAGACCCTCAAAAAAAGAAGTTTATTCTTAGATCAGCAATGGTATCTTCACTACAGAAGTGTATTTAAATTAAAGTAAAATAAAAAAGAAGGGAATATATTTGCTGGAGGTGTATTTCAAGAAAAACGTTTTTGCTAGGTTGCACTTAACCAATTCTGAGGACAAACAATGTGGGTAAATATGGAGTATTTAACTGCTTTAGTGGTGCTTGTTGAATAGCCTCATTGGATATGTTTACCGTGCCTCATTAATTTGGATCTGGAGCTACTGTAGGGCACCCCATGGTGGGGCATCCAAATTGTCGGATGTATTTTCAAGTATTTTGTAGATCCAAGCCGACCATTGTTAAGATGAATTTCCAGCCTTTGATTGCCGAGATCAACTGCTCAGATGGCGCTCTACATGACCGCCCTACAGCACCCGATGCCATTAATTTTTGCCTAGATACCATTTGTTCTTTCAAGGTCACCCTTGCTCATAACAAAAACTTAACTAGTAAATCGGTTAACTGTCCTCATATTCTAGGGGGATCGGCTTTTTCAAAATTAATATGGTCTTTGTTATCACCCGGCCACAATAATTAATATGGTTGCAATTCATCAGTTGTTAGGTCTGTGTGTTGGCATGTATTGGATGATGATTTAAGGGTAAAGGCAAAGTTCAGGAGAATGAGACATATCAATACTAACAATCAAAATGTGAGGGTCCATTAAAATTTTCCCCGAAAACATCCTGGAAAGAGAAATTGACGGGTCAGATCATTCATGGACGTTTTCGGAAAAAGTTTTCCTGGACCCTAGTACTCCTTTACTAACAAACACGAGATGTCAATGAATACGCGCTTTCACTTAGTACCCTAAATTTTTTGTATTTGCAACTTTAACCCCTAGAATTTCTTGCACCTTGAGCATCTATTTCAAGAGGTTTCAAAGACCCACCGGTGGCTCACAATGTCATACACCACAAATGAATGAGAGAGAGAGAGAGAGAGAGAGAGAGAGAGAGAGAGATCTAACATATCTGAGGGTGGTCCAGCACTACCTTGTTGTTAATGCTCATTGAACTCATTCCCCTTTCACAAGTTGAATCACCCAAAGAAGGCACATCTAAATCAAATGACCACATTGTAGAGAGCACTTCAGCCGAAGGACAACAATTAACTGTCTGCCTCTTATGAGTTGAAGCTGAGGTAGAGCCACTGTGCCCCAGCCAATCACAATTCTGACAAAGTTATATATGTTGAGAATATAAATAATAAAGTTATCCCTCTCTCTAACAGCTTAAGTTTTTAGATGAGTTGGTGGTTAATAATTTAATAATATAGTATCATAGCAAGCAATAGATCCTGTGTTTGAATCTCACATGTTTAGCCCGCCTATGAAGAAGAGTCTGGCTACACGTGAGGGGGCGTGTTGAGAATATAAATAATAAAGTTACTCCTCTCTCTAATAGCTTAAGCTTTTAGATGAGTTAGTGGTTAACAATTTAATAATATATTCTCGTCGACACATCTAACAAACGAAGGCTGTGAATTGTATCTTCCACACAGAAGGGTTCTAGAATGACGCTTTGAAAGAGCATTTGCAGAGTGGACACTGAGATCGCAGGATAAACATAAGCACGCTGCATCGGATCAGACAATACACCATTGACCTTTGCTATCTGCAGAAATCACACAGGTGACCCATGTTGCAGCTAACCCTTGTTTTACTAGAATAGAACTCATCGGTTATTTGCCCAAATATTCACGTCAAGTTACATTTTGTCCTGTTTAATGCAGATTATTTCCCTTCTTTACGTAGAGCAAGCGCGGTGCTGTTGTTTATCTGTATGAACTCTTGTTTGTGGATTGATGTCCATTCGAGAAGTTATTCTGTTCATTGTTGTCTAGTTTCAGAGGAGGTTTAATAACT
Organism: Gaultheria prostrata; assembly: GCA_036023075.1. Lineage (NCBI taxonomy): Eukaryota > Viridiplantae > Streptophyta > Magnoliopsida > Ericales > Ericaceae > Gaultheria > Gaultheria prostrata. The sequence continues at coordinate 23,007 of JAXBDA010002466.1, forward strand.
TTTTTTTTGAACTGCAGGAGGTTTAATAACTTGAATACGAGTTTTCTCACTCAAGTTATTAAACCTCCCCTGAAACTAGACAACAATGAACAGAATAACTTCTCAAATGGACATCAATCCACAAACAAGAGTTCATACAGATAAACAACAGCACCCTGCTTGCTCAAATGGACATCAATCCACAAACAAGAGTTCATACAGAGTTAAGGTGGGTGTTTATCCCTTCGTTTGTTAGATGTGTCGACGAGAATATATCACTTTGTCATAAGAGGCAGACAGTTAATTGTTATTCCGGTTGTCCTTAGGCTGAAGAGCTCTCTACAATGTGGTCATTTTGATTTAGATGTGCCTTCTTTGGGTGATTCAACTTGTGAAAGGGGAATGAGTTCAATGAGCATTAACGACAAGAGTCTGACAAACTGTATTTATTTGAGCATCTACCTTTGGTTATTTTTTGGACAAAATGATAACTAACAACCGATTTTTGAAAGATGACATTGTCTTCCTATTCAGAGGAACTTGATAGGACAGAGTTCATCTCCACTTGTATTCCTATCCGGTCCCCTTCATTTTCAATTTTTTGAGTGTGTTTCGGACTTAAATGATAACTATAAATACTTATTTTGTAGAACTCGTTGAGAAATATTAGCACGTCAAAAACAATTCCGATCATTTATAAAATGAAGTCCAATTAAACTTCTTTTTTTTTTTTTTTCGCGGAATCACTTCACGGCAAATTCTTAAAAGACAAAGTAGGTTTTAAATACAGGTTTTGCGACACGTAACGGTAACGGTTTTGGTGTAACGGTTTCAGTAGTATCGAACGTTACGTAACGGAAATCGGGTGTAGCGGTCGTGAATTTTTAAAAATCATTTTTTGATAAAAATAATTTAAAATTGCTTAAATAACCCGTAACGGCCGAGTAACGGTCGTGAACCGGTCCGTGAATCGGATACGGACCGATACGTAACGGGAACCGGCCGATACGCATGTGATTTTTCCCTCTCACCGGTATACCGGGGTGTAACGGTATCGGGGAGGCCAAAAACCGTTACGTAACGGCCGGTATTTAAAACCATGAGACAAACGATTCTGATATCATTATTGGAAAATGCTAAGATATCGTGTAAAAGATATATTGATATTCGAAAAAAAAATTAATATCCGTGCAATTGTATTGATATCCGAACTCATTTATCATTATGTTCATACTAACCTTCACCCAGGGACAGAGCCAGGATTTTGATTCGGGGTGACACTCAAACTCAATCTCTCTCTGTCCCACAAAGATAGTCTACTTTCTTATGACTTGTAATTTTTAAATAAAAATTTCAACTGTTTCTTTGATTTTGAGTCAAGAAATGTAAGAAATTATGCACGGAAGTTTTTTATTTTTTTATCCAAAAATTGAAGCTTTTTTGGTTGTAGACTATCTTTACATGCGGATGGAGTAATTAATATAAAAAAAAATCCACGTGTTTTAAGATTAATATAAAACAATACAACGCTCGGTATCATGTAGGCCCGGCTATGTGTATGCATTCGGTACCAAAACTTTTTCCCGGAATACAACCGAAAAAATTGAAAACTGGAGGGGAATAGAACCGGTGGTGAACTCTGTTAATACGTACTTTTTCCGGTACAGCACATGCTGCCCTGTTGATTGTTGGAAATATTCGTTGGAATTTCTGTAAACTTATATTATTGGAAATAATGACACAACAAACTAATAATATGATTAGACTACAAATATAAAATAAGAGAGATTAGAAAAACTTCTTTGACGGAGGCACGCGTAAAGCGCTCTCCTAAAAGAAGATATGTCCCCGCTTGCACCGAGTTGTTTGACATTCCACGCCCAAGATACCACGATCATCCACAGAAGCTTTGTGTGCAGCTAAAGCTTTCCACACAAATCAAGAATCGCTCGTATACTCAAAACAATAAAAATACTATACCTCAACGAATCTCAATATATGTGTGTTACATATGGCTTATAGGTTTTATAAAATATTTTCTTCAAGGATAGTCTCCTTCATGTTGTGGACTAGCCACTTTTATATAGGAAAACAAACCTCCCATGCAATTAACCATTGCATATAATAGGCACTTAAATATAAAATATAATATTTGAGAGTTACGAATATTAATATCCAATAACAACCAATTTAATTGGCTAAAAGTAATTAACATGATAAATAATATTAAATAGGTTTTTAAAAACTTCTAATAACAGATATTACTACTAATGGGAACTTTTAATCTGTCAAGTACCAATTTGGTTTTTTCCCAGAAGAAGGTTTGAATCAATTAATGCATTTCTTCCTTTCTTTCTACGAGAAAATGAAAACAAGGAAGCGGGTTTTTTTTGTTGAAGTAGCACCATTTCCCAAACTAATTCGACAACTAGCCTACTTTTCAAACATATTTTAAAAATAGCACTTTGCGAATTCTCAAAATGCATTATAAACGTTAAGCGCCAACTCGTCACACCAAGTCAAAGGGCTCTGTCTATAAACTATAACGCATTTCCAAAATGCATTATGCTTATAATGCGTTTCCAAAATGCATTATTAGAATTTACTACTATCGCGCGTATTGAGAATGCATTATGTTGCCCTACTTCTAACTTTTGATCAAAACATTTGATTTTCGTGCCAAGGCTATCACAACATTTGAAGTTTGTGGCAAGGCGTTATGCTTAGTATAGGCACAGTGACCTGTTTGGAAAAAAAAATGTCATATTCAAGCAACTTCGGCCTGAAATATCGGGGTCGTTCCTCGACCGTTTTGAGTGATTCTTGTGCCAAAAACGAAGACCTTCAAACCCTCTACAACTTTGATCAGCAGATGTAAGCTTTAAAATGACCGGAAGAAGGAGAAAAATGATTATTTAATAGGCACAGTGACCTGTTTGGAAACAAAATGTCATATTCAAGCAACTTCGGGCTACAATATCGGGGTCGTTCCTCAACCTTTTTGAGAGATTTTTGTGCCAAAAATGAAGACCGTCAAACCCTCTACAACTCTGATAGGCAAATGTAAGCTTAAAAACTACCGGAAGAAGGAGAAAAATGATGATTTAATAGGCACAGTGACCTGTTTGGCAAAAAAAAATGTCATATTCAAGCAACTTCGGGCTGCAATATCGGGGTCGTTCCTCTACCGTTTTGAGTGATTCTTGTGCCAAAACGAAGAACTTCAAACCCTCTACAACTTTGATCAACAATTAAGTTGTGGACAATCGTGTGTTTGCTTAACAATTAAGTTGCGGACTCCATGAGATAGAGTTCAAAGTTGATCAAACGTCCCAATTCGTCTCATGATCGGATTGGGACTCTCCCGTGCTAAGGCGTCATTGCTTTTCAAAATCAACACACAATTCGTCACCCCCATAACCCGAAACTCTGTGCAAAACACCCCCCCCACATCCTACTCTTCAAAAGCCCTTTAACCCCGTGAGGCCAAATCAATCCGGTCAAAAACCCCCAAATTTGAGCAAAGGTTTTGAGGTCCCACGGCCAATCCGCAACGAAGTGAAGCAAAATCAAGCAATTCAGTCGCTGAGGGAGTAATATACGAAGGTTACGACACCTTCTGAGTCGGTAAATTCTTAAACCTTTTGATTATTGTGTTTAACTCTAGCCTGTTGGTTTCCATTCTCAAATGTAAGCTTTGCTTGATTTTGTAGAATCTTATATTGATTTGCTCTCATCACACAAATTTAGCATATGTTACGAAGTAATACGACAGTATCTAGACACGATAATTGTTTGGTTCATATATCGCTTTGTTTTGTATATTTCTAATGGCAATGCATCAGTGTAGCATCAATTTGACAGAAACTTAGATATTTTTGATAAACCAGTCCAGGAAGTATGTTTTATGTATGCTCTTCGCTTCCCTCCTCTAAAATGCCTCATTGCAAAGTTATGGATGCTTTGTGCAATGAAAGAGAAGCTTGTTTCAATGTTTATCTGCATTCCTTTTCCGTCTCACTACCATTCTGCATAGACACGGTAGCTATGGTTTTTCATGTTGCTATAATATGGTTCCATCATGTACTACTTGTAGGCATTTTAGCTCTGTAAAGGAGTTGGAATCCTGACTCAAGAACTTGACGATCTCGAACATTAATCGAATCTGAGGTCAACGCTGGCTTTTTCAGCAGAGAATTACTCCTTAAAATTGTCATATATATATTTTTTTATCTCTTATTGTGGTCTTTGTTTTCACCCGGCCACCATAATTAATGTGGTTGCAATTCATCAGTTGTTATGGTCTGTGTGTTGTCATGTATTGAATGATGATTTAAGGGGGGAAGAAAAAGCTCATGAATGAGACATATCAATACTAACAATGAAAATGTGAGGGTCCATGAAAAGTTTCCATGAAAATGTCCTGAAAAGAGAAATGGACGGCTAAGATATTTCATGGACGTTTTCGGAGAAAGTTTTCCTGAACCGTGCTACTCCTCTACTAACAAACACGAGATATCAATGAATACGCACTTTCACTTAGGTCCCTAATTTTTTTCTAGTTACAAAGTTTAACCCCTAGAATTTCTTGCACGTTGAGCATCTATTTGAAGAGGTTTCCAAGATCCACCGGTACCTCACAGTGTCACACACACACAAATGAGAGAGAGAGAGAGAGAGAGAGAGAGAGAGAGAGAGAGATCTAACTTATCTGTCAGGCACTACGCATTTTAATCCAGCATCTATCTTTGGTTTATTTTTGGGACAAAATGATAAGTAACAACCAATGTTTGAAAGATGACATTGTCTTCCTATTTAGAGGAACTTGATAGGACAGAGTTCATCTACAATTGTATTCCTATCCAGTCCCCTTCATTTTCATTTTTTTGGGTGTGTTTTGGACCAAAATAAATAATCGTAAACATTCATTTTGTAAAACTTGTTGAGAAATAATAGCACGTCAAACATGGACACCTTTTTGTTCGTTGGTTTATCGTTTCATCCACTGTCCTCTTTTGGGGGGTTCTAGGTTTGGTAGTTATTTTGTTGTCTCCCATTACTTTCATGAAGCAAATAGTGTGGCGGATGCGCTCGCTACTGCGGTTGCTGTTTTGAAAGAATTCTATTCTGCCTGCCTCTATTAGATTTATTATTCGCCTAGATTTTTTGGAAGTTGCTAATAATCAAATTTGATGAAATGTTTTGCATCATTGGATTATCGTATAATCTAAATTTCTGTGCATTTTCTCTTTTTGGTTGTTCGCATTGAGAGGTAAAGCTCAATATGTCCCCTCTTTTTTGTTCCTCCCAATTGTTGTGGTTAAGAAAACTTTATTCAAAAGTACCAAAGATACCTTCTTGTAATGGATGTGTTCTGGAAATAGACTGCCAGTAGTATTCTAGATGAATTAGGGTTTCTAGAGAAGAACTCAAATTACTAATGAAGCTAGCTCTAATTAAAGAATTTGTTCACTGTCGATTTTATGCTTATTGTTGTTCATATCTAACAGGGAAATGTCTTTGGTCGGCTGGTATTCTGACGAGTGTGGTGTTTATTACCCTGACACTCTACACATCCTGGGCTGCGGCTAGGGGCCACGACTTTAGCTTCCTGGGCCCTTTTCTGATGGTTTCCCTGTTTGTGCTAATTGTGTTTGCTTTGTTCAAGGTTTGATTCTCTTCATCACCTCTGTATTTTTGCTTTCTCTCTCCCTCTCTGAATGGCGGTTTGTGTCAACAGATATTCACCCCTTTTGGCAAATTGGTCTTACCCATATCCCAACTGCTGATGACGATCGTATTATCTGGATACATCATCTATTATTCAAATAATCTGATCAAGCAATGCTACCCTTCACCTCAACATTGCGAGCCTCTTCCTGGTATGCTTGGCATGAGTGGCGGTCAGTAGAGCCTCTTCTCATATATTCCCACTTATCTTGTAAAACATTCCCCCAATCAAAACTCTAGCATGTTCATAGTGACTTCCAGATACTTCTTGGTTAAGTGTGTTCATGGTATTGGTTATATATGCCCCTTGATTTTTCGCTTTCTTGATAATGTTTTTCATTTTATTGTCTGGGTAAAAAGGAGGGTTAGCTAGGTCATGAACTTCATCTTCTTTTGGTTGATCTGCCTCAGTATGTGCTTGTGGAATATGCAAAGGTCTTCTAAATGAGTGGCATGCTAGAAAAAGGGCTTGTGGAATATGCAAAGTGCAGTAGTTTTTAACATGCACCATTCTGGAAAAGGGAAATTTTGTATCACTCCTATTTTAGCTTCTTCTTATCCCTTTGTTTTGTAATTTCGCTTTTGTGCAACTAAATTTACTCACCATACACAAAAATACTCTACTAGACGACCAGTTCTGCTCTGATGATTTGTTTTTGTCAAAAGTCATGTCTTTTATTTTTTTTTTATTAAAGACAAATTGCTGTTGCCTCAAAGTCTGTGCTAAAGTGGGCCTTAGTCAATTTCGTCCAAAAGGACCAAAAATCAAATAGGAAAAAAGTGACCTTAATTGTTTACTCCATTTTTCTTCTATTAAAGATGAATATGATGATTGCAGATGTTAAGGCACAACTTAGTGGTTGAGTTTGCTTCCTTTAGAGATCCTCAATCTATCGGATTCGGGGATCCCGTAGTTGCGCCTCCAGACTATGGGAGATGGGGTGAGTTCGACTCACACCATCCCCACCCCATACCCCTTAGAGTTACAGTTAGGCTAGTGTAGGATTTGCCATGTACCAAAAATAAAAATAAAAAATAAGATGATTGCTGCGACTGAAACCCATACAAATCCAGTTCATGCTTCATTAGATAAATGATTTTAGAATGCAAATCAGAGTCTCATGCAGAGAGCTGTACAATTGGTTTATAGCTTAGAGCATGTCAGCTATTATAAATATAGGAACAAATAAAAAAATTGTATATCCGACATTGTTACTACGTGTATGCGAAGGAAAGCAGTAGAGTCTTCGTAGCCAACGACACTACTTGTCATCTACTAGGGGTGAGCGCAAAATTCGGGTACCCGACCTGACCCGAAGGGTATCAGTCAGTTCCATACTATGATGTGGCTCAGGTACGGGTTGATTTTTAAGGAAATTTCGGTTTTCGGTTCGGGCATCTGGTTGGATATCAGACCCGGAGAACCCGACTTACTTTTTCGAGTCAATGACTTTGGTATAAAATTTCTACCTTATTTCCATTAGTTCAGCATATTATCTTATGAAATGTTGGGCTTCAATTTAATTTTGGTTATGTTGGGGTTGAATTTAGTTTGAAAATTGAAATGCCGGGCTTGAATTTTATTTGTGAGAAGCCCAGTTTATAAAGGCCCAATCCCGTAATGGCCCTAACCAACAAACCGACCTGACCATACCCGACAAACCGACCAGTTCGGTTGGGACGGGTTCAGAAGTATTACGGGTCAGTCTCAGGTCCAGAAATTCTCAACCCAACATAATTCGGGTTTGGGTCCTACCTGACTATTGATTCTTAGGCCCCGTTTTTGTTAAAGATCATGTCTTAATTTTTTTTGATGAAAGACAAATCGTTTTTGCCTCAAAATCCATGCAAAACTGGGCTTCAGTCAATTGAGTCCAAAAACACGTAAAAATCATCAAATAGGAAAAAGGGTCCTATGGTAAGATATACACAACATACTCTCTCTTTTTTTTCCTTGAAGTTTTGGTAAAATTTTAATTTTACTATTGTCCTATAACTCCGTCTGTTTCGACGCAAAATGTTCTCAGTAAAATGTTTTACTCATTTTCTATTGTTTGATTGAACAAAAATGTTTTACACCATATCGCTGAAAATGATTTCCTCTCAAAAGTAAATTGCAAAAAAAAACGTCAAACCTAAACAAATGCCCAAACCAAACCAAACCAAACCAAACCAAACTAAACCGGTAACACTAACCATCCGAGCAAAAGTAACTGCAAGAATCAAAACAGATGGATGTTATAAATTTCTGAAGCTGACACTTTTATAAATGGAACAAAGTTCTGGTTATGCACAATTGGAAATCCAAGGAATGAGTCGACAAGTGAGAGAAGACGAAACACTTTCGAGTTCAAGTAAATGTTGGAGCTCGCACTCATTACTTACAAAAGTAAACAACAGCAGCGCTATTAGAGTATCATGACAATATCAAACGGAGAATATCCCCCGAGTACTTGAACGACTTCTCCGTTTCTTCCAAACAAATGTTCTTTTCCTCTCTTGTCCAGCTCTGATGAAACACGCATGGTTTATGTTAGAAACCAGGAAAATGAACAACGCAAGCGTACACACACATTCATTAACGCTCTGTTTGTTTCAGCCTGAAATGATTTTCCTTCAAAACATCTTTTGAGAATTTTCAACAGAACACTGGTTACTGTATGTGGTTGCAACCCTAGAAATAATGGTGATTGTGGTGGAGGCAGAGGCGGGTAGCAGGCTTCTGGTTGGTAGAGTGGTCGCAAAGTTGAATAGCAATTAATCTGTGGAATATGTTCTTTTGCCAAAATCAACTCATTTTTCATTGACCATGGCAAACATATTCTGTTGACTTTAGTTTTGCGTTGCACCAGACGTGAGCAAAAACAAAACTTGGTATCCTTGGAAAATAGTTTCCACCGAAACAAACAGAGTGACACATCACAACGTTCAAGATAACAAAACGCAGCAATAAGAGTATTACCTCAGCAACTTTATTCAGCTTATCCCTCACATTTTGCAACAGTTGGGTAAGGTCACCATTCCACTTGTAGAATTCCAGTTCCTTCTTGTTTAGTATCTTTTCAGCTACCTGAAATAGGGGAAACAAAAACTGCCGTGTTAGAATCTTAACAATTCAATTAGAGGAAACGTAGACAGTCAAATGAACCATTCCTGCGATCCACCAAAAGCAGGCAAGCATGCACGAATGACCCAGATAGCATCAAGGACCAAAATTTCACTTCACTATGTCATTTCAGCGAACAGAGAAATGGAAACATAAGGGAAAAGATTCAGAGACATTTAACAGAACAAAATAAGGATTTTTTAAATCTGAAATACGGAATTCAAAATAGATAAAAAGTTTATAAACATGAATGACAAGTTATCCGGGTGAATATGAACATAAAGCCTAATACTTAGCTGTACACGATGAGTCGATGACCCAGCAATTGGTAAAAGGGAACAAGTATAAAATCAAAAAGTAGGGTACTATGAAAAGAACATTGTCAAGTATTGTAAATCATCTCAAAAGCCATGTTGGCAACTGCAATGTTTAAATGTTCTCTGAAGTGTTTGGCTGTATTCTCTTGTTTTCGTTGGAAGCAATGAAATTTAGTTATTCCACTAGTATTTTGTTTCGGTCTCTCAAGAACAGGAAACGTTTCTGCCCTCCTCAAATGGCATACAAATGCAGTAGCAAAGGTCAAGGATCCCAAATAAATGGAGTTAATAAACTGTTCAATTCGTTCCCAAACTAGCAGCCACACAACACATTCTAACTGTTACGGATACCGTGTAACAAGGGTACAATTCAGAGAGCAGCTAGAAATCTTCAGATCTTTCAGTCAACCTTAGAGGCTTACTTCAGTTGCTTTATTTAATGATAATTGTTACCATCTTTTCGGTTTGAGATGAATAAGGAAACCACTTCACATTTTAATAAAATAACTCCATAATTGACACATCACTCCAACAGTTTGCAGGAAAAAAAAAAAAGAATAATTGTATTAAGAAAAGGACAAACAACTCTGAAAATTATTAGTATAAAAAAAAGGACACACAAATGTAAAAATAAATGAATCGTATTAAGAAAAGAAGACATAAATAACGGGTCTTAAAAATTAAATACGCTTCGGTTGCAGTGAAATAGCCGATTCCCAATAGTGATTGTCTTGAGCTTTATTAAAGGATAAAAGAGACCAAAAGGTTAATTAAAGAAACACCCCATTCATGAGAAAAGAGTTGTTTACACTGCTGGCATACCAAATTTGAGTTCAATACACATCTCCAAGTTAATTAGATACCTTTTTCCCAATCATTCGACCGCCAGCGCTGTGAGCAAAGTATATATTGTAGAAGTGGCAGATGAATGATTGAGGATCATTCTCTGATAATTCCTGAAGATAGTTAGCATACGTAACACCAGGAGATGATGGCTCAGGAATAGTATAACCTTGCTCTTTAAACCATTCCAAATCTTTCGCCAGACTTTCTGACCTTTCTAGTCCAGTGTTCCTGAACTCAACATCTGCAGACAAAAGCAACAAAATATCTAAGGCAGAGAAGGCAGAAAATTTTAAGCAACCTCAGAGAAGAAGAGGAACCAAATTAGAACTTGAACTTTAACAGTACAAGATAACGATCTAGATAGATGACAAAATGAAAATAAATACGCAAGAAGCCTGTAATAAATGTAGCCTTTTATTCTTGTGCTACTTTTTTTTTTTTTTTTGAATATCATATTCTTTTGCTACTGAAGTACATCAATTCTGAGGGGAGCTAGTATAATTCCTCAGGTTGAGTGCCAAAACATGTGGACAGGTAAGACACTGAAACACATGGCAATTAGTGTAAAAAACAAATAAAAATCCTCCAAATTAAGATTCAAAACCATAAACGAACTTCAATTTCTTTGAAATGGGATAAAGGAATCGCTTCTCTTTGCCCAGAAGGGGCCATGGCCTATGAGTTTAAACTAAATACCAAATCACTGCTGGCTGCTACAACTCTTTAAGTCTATATGTCAGAAATGGCAAGTTGGCAACAAACTCATAAGAATTAAAAATCCAACCTCCTAAAATTGAGTAGATAAGTCACTCAAAGACACTGCCTACCCGTTCCATATATCTAAATTACATTTTTCGACTCTGATATCTGGAATGGGCAACGAATTTAACTTGAATGCCTAAAGACACTTGAGAACTTAACTTTTATCTTGCATCCTAGAGAAAGAGGGAAGTGAAGATTTCTCCAATCATGTAGTACCGCAAAATTTTCATGAAAGTGAATCTCACCCATCACATACTTTGAAAGATAACAACAAAGCCAATTTAAGCTCTGTGTCCCAGTTAATTGAGGTTGGCTACATGAATTCTCTTCCGCCAACTCAAATTCATCTTTACAAGGGAGACAGTTTCACGTGTTAGTCAGCGACTCGGAAGCTATGAGGCCACACAAAGCACGAATTTAGGTTTGTAGTTCACAAATGGATTTCAGCATTGAGATGGGAGCCATTTTTACTACTTCATCCCAAGGATTGTCATACAAGGATCCCAATAGAGTCAATCTCTTCAATCTTTCATTCATCTGATACTCTAGTTCCACATGCCACCTGTAGCTGTTGACACTAAGGGTCCATTTGGATAGTTATGGATTTCAATCAAGGGATTTGATGTTCAACTTTACTAAAGTGTAAGAGGTTTAGTTGTTGGTAGCCCGAGAACCTAAACAAAAATACATGGACTGGAAGTAGAAACATGTAATTTATTGGAATCCTTGTACTGTTGTACATCTCCAGTCCCTAGAACGAAGGAAAACATGTAATTTATTGGTATCCTTGAAAGGATATCAAGTAACTTTTTGTATGTATTTATTTTGAATCAACTATAATATCGATACCCTTATGCAAATTACCACATCCAAATTTGAGCTATTCCTAAGCACTAATAATCTCAAATCCCTAAATTGGAAATACAAGGCTATCCATACAGAGACCCTACGGGTTATTTCACAAAACGGTCTGAATTCTCCCCGGTAACTTTCTGGGAAGTAAAACAATCTTTTTACAATGCAGGGACTCCTACCACTACCAGTAAAAGTTCCCAGTGGAATCCACACTTGTGAAGTATGTCCAGCAAATACCGGGACAGTTACATGTGAGGATTCGTTTCCTCTAGGAAAATAGAGACTAGCTGAGTGAGACCCAACAAGTAAGCACGACAATAACAGAACCTAACCAAAACTCCAAGGATCCAGAAATAACCACCACCCAAATCACATCAAAAACAAAATACCCTAGAACACCAAACTCAAAACATTAAAACCCATTAATCATGACAAAAACCCAAACCCTTAAATTCAGGAAAAGCAGCTCTCTCCACAATCCCCTCAAGCCTATCAGACACCAACTTACTGTCCACAAGAAACCTCAACTACCCATCAACAGTGTACTCCCACTTGGCTACTGGTGGGCCCTCAGCCTCCTTCTCCCCTCTTTCGCTTGATCCTAGCTTGCAAGTTTTTCAAATCCATTATTATAGAGCTCTCAAACTAAATATCAAAATTCCTATGCCAATTATCCAATCCAAATTTGAGCTATTCTTAAGGACCAATAAGGTCAAATCTCTAACTTCAAAATCCATTCCATCCCAATCTAAACTGACCCTAGGGGTTATTTCACCAAAAAATAGACCAGCCAAGTGACACCTACAAGTAAACACATCAATAACACCACCAAAACAAAACTTCAAGGATCCAGAAATTATAAATAACCATCAAAACACATCAAAATCAAATACCCAATTAACAGGGGAAAATAAAAATAAAAAGCCATTCAACACAAAAGCATAAATAAAACTTAGTAATCATGACCAAAACTGAAGCCCTTACATTCAGGAAAAGCAGCTCTTTCCACAATCCCCTCAAGGGTATCATACACAAACTTACTGTCCACAAGAAACCTCAAGTACCCATCAACCGTGGGCTCCCATTTGGCCACAGGTGGGCCCTCAGCCTCCTTTTCCCCTTCTCTAGCTTGATCCTTCGTGTGCAATTTCATCGCCACAAACCTCATCTCCTCCACAAACCCCTTCGCCTCGCCCGGATACCTCTTCTTCGCCGTTGCCGCCGCCGTCGCCGACACCACCACCGCCGTATTCTTCCTCGCCCTCATCGCCGCCGCCGCCGCCGAAGAATCGCCCACTGAGGATGATTTTCCGGTGGAATTGGGGCTTGGGAGGACCATGGTTTGTGGGTTTTTTCTGAAGGGTTTGAATTGGGTGTTGTTAGAGAAGGATTGGGATAGAGAAATGGGTTTGAGTTTGGTTTTATTGAAGAGGGGTTGGGATTGAGAAATGGGTGTGAGTGACGCCATGATAATACTATAAGGAAGAGTGTTTTGACTTGGGATTTTTGGAGTGAAAAGAGGGACAGGGCAACCGAAGGAAGTTGGGTTGAAGAGTGACGAAAAGAGAGAGAGGGGATGGCTTGGGATGGCTGTTCACGTATCCTTGAAGCCAACGCGAGGGAGCCTGTATCTAGAAAGTAGAAACGGTCACAACAGGGAGTCTCGCGCACTGGCCTCGTCTCAGGCTTGAAAATATAATTGAGTTGGTCACTACATGCCCTGATTCGGTTATTCACTATGTTTTTTTTCTTTTTTGTCGGGTCAATAGAGATAATTTTATTCCAACTGTATTATTCGGTATGTTTGTGTTATGGAGTAGGTGATGGTTGCAAACAATTCAATTAATCCGACATCAGTATCATTATCAACAAAGTACATTTGCTTTAAAATTTATTTTCAAGATCAAATCGGTGTTCATATTCCAAAGAAAATGTGTTCCATTCATGTTGTTATCGATCTCTGATAAATATAAATTTTTATAAACTTCGTATTTTGAAGAAGCTAAATAATAAAGTACTTAAATAATTTGGATTAATCTTTCAAACCCAGAACAAGCCTACATAAGGCACAACAGCATGCTATCATCTCACATCAGGCACCCCCAGTCCCTACGAACATATCCTTTTTGGATTCATCGCAATCAGCTAAATTGTTTGTTTTTATGAGCTCATTGAGAATCAGAATTACGCTAAAGTTTGTGTTTATTGGACATTGATTGATACTGTATTGAAAAAAAAAATTTATCCAAGTACAATGAAGTTTCGATTTCAGCGTTTATATTTTTAATAATATTGACTGAAAAATATCAGCGTGGCTCATATTCTAGAAGAGCTCTAAAATATTAATGATTTCATTTATTGAAGTGATTGGAAAAGGTCTAAACATACTACAATTGATTTTATTAATTTTGTTCCAACTGTCTTTGAAAATTTTAGAACAACTTGATTTTTTTTTAGTAAATTTTAGTAAAAGTGTGCCCTATACAACTTGATTATTGAAACATTGATAGCCTGTTTTCTTCCTATAAGTGTGCCCTATACGATTGGGTATTCAATATCTATCTTGATATACATATACAAGTGGTGGCTAACTCATGCAATAGAGCTCTTAGATATATCTCACTGTATTTCAGAATCGAGTCTCATTACGCCCTCCTCATGTAATAGATCAGAAGAAGAAAAAAACATATAGGTATGTGTAGGGCCACAGCCCACGGGCTTAAACGCATCTGTCTGATTTTCTATGTATTGATTCGACGAGCTCCTTTCTTCAATGGATGGATAACTTTCATTATTAGAGTAAATTAGATAGATGGCCCTCATCTATAAACATTATTCACTTAACCCCCTTTGTTCTAAATCCTTCAAACAGACCCCCTTAACTTTTAATTGGTATCCTCTAAACGTTCTTTCTATTTGGTTTTGGTTGATGAAGTTACCCCAAAGTAGCCAACTGGAGTACTAGAAATTATTTTTGCTTGTGAACAAAACTAGCATTCTTTTGTATAGGGTTTCTAATTGGAGAAAAACTTATTCACGACTGATGCGTGAATATGGTGTTTGGAACAGTGTATGGTATTTGAACACCTCAGCCAATTGGCTTGTAGACAAAATAATGTCCTATAACTGCGGTTCAAAATGTCTTTCAAAAACCAATGGTTTAAAGTGGGCCCAGTTTTTGCATTTGGTCACCAAAAGAAAAGTGGCGTGAATCCATGGAGCGACAAGTCGACGATGCACTGTTGATCTTTCACTTTTATTTAGGGGTCTTGTTATCGCGTGTAAATGGTCTTTCACGTTAGTCATGTAGTTTGCGGGACTCGAACCTTGTTGGATCTTCTCTTCCAATTGGATCAATTTTTGTCGCATTTGCTAGTTTGCATCAATAAAACTAAATTTTTTTGGGATTTTCGTGAACACCGTTTTTACTTTTTAGATATAATCTACACAAAATTAACGCAAAACTAAATATGCAAACTTTATCATAAAGAGGAAAAAAAATCCAAGCGAATTATTAACCATTTATGATGGATGTGGCTTGCATTAATCTAATCCTTACCCATTTTTCTATCTATATCTGGGTACAAATTTGGGTAAAAAAAACACATTTGGGTATGCCATCTCCAATGCTATATCTTTTTTTCTATCCAAATCTAGTGTTTCTTCAGTTTTTCCTTCAAAATATGGATAAAAATGGCACATTTGTAAAAAAAAATTAGGAAACTTTCCGAAGTATTTATTATACTATAAGTAGGGTAGTTTCAATCCGTTTTCAATATATACGTAAGAAAAAAGATGCCTTTTGTTTTTCTCTAACTTTTCAAGGTTAGATTATTTGATTATTTTTTATTTTATTCAGAAAAAATTGGTTTTTATCGTAATTTTGATTTTTAAGATTCCTCTCATCAACATGAACCAATAATCTAAAAAAAGTGATGCAAGACTAATGCAAAAAATTTTAAAATAAAGACAAAAAATAATCTAAATGAATATTTTGCCAAAACATCCGGAGTCATAGACGGAAGTGGAGTTCCTGCCGTGCACCATGCGTACGACACCGTGTGGTGTGGGGCATGCGGCCGTCCATTGCGAAAATACACAGTTAGGATTTATTCAAGCCCCATGTAAATGTGAACCGTCCATTGCTTGGATTAAATCCATTTTCGCAATGAACAACCGAATTCCCACATCACACGGTGTTGTGCATGTGCACAGCTGGGACCCTAGACATGATGAAAATGGCATTGTTGTAACACTTCAACGTAAACTCAGTTGTGGTACCACATGTTAATGTCAATTTCGCTGATGTGCCAAAAGACTATAGGTTGCTGCAAACACCTTATTCACGGTTCATCCGTGAATAAGTTTTTCTCTTCTAATTATAATGATAAAACAAACTTAAGATATGCAACAAGACTTAGAGAGAAGTGGGAAGGCTAGAGAGAGTTGCATATAGTGTAATCAACCCAATAGATGGTTTGGTATGGTATCGTGAGGTTATACACCTTCGGTGATCGATCATTTACCATTTTCTGAGAAAGGAGTTCGAGATAATTCAACTTTTACGAATTGAAGGTAAAGTTTTAGGCTCAACCTACTAATGCACAGTGGTTCGAGCCAATACGATCAAATAGACGTGTTACTGTATCCAGGATGAGAGAAGCCGTATGAAGAGTTCTGCTGTATCGGTGGTGGGTCAAACATTTAAAAATTGTGCAACCCGTAATCGCAACGAGCCAATTACAAAAACCTTTTGTGGAATAATTCCTCTCCTTTTGAAAGGAATTAGGTTTAAATAAGCAAATAGCATATGTACGAATGAAACATCATATATCTGATTCCAATATAGGATACTAATCCTATATTGACATATCAATTAGATCTAAAAATGAATCAAGAAGAAAATCAGTCATTTCTGCTACCCAGGTCTCACAAAGATTACTTTTTGGTAAATGGAAATTTAATGATCTCATCTTTTATTGAATCGACCCGCTTTTAATTGTAGAAGATTATATGGAGTTCAATACAACTGATCAATGTATTTTTGTTCTACATCTATGAGCTACTCCATATATCTTCGGTGAATTCTGGTCATTGGATAAATGAAACTTTGAGAAATAACTAATGGATTTCCTTTCCCAATTCATGAATAAACTTGATTTTCTTTTTAGGGGTGCTTTGGCAAAAAATCATAAACTGGTTTTTTGGTTTATTAATTCACTTTGTCTTTATTCAAATTTTTAGCAAATGTTAATTTTGCGTCAAATTTTCATCATTTATTGGTTTGTCTCATCGAGACGAATTTAAAAAGTATAAAATTATGGTTAAAACTATTATTTTTTTTTAATAAAGCCAAAATGTTTGGATTATTTTTGGTTTATTGGATTATTTTTGGCTTTATTAAAAAAATAATAATTTTGACCATAATTTTATACTTTTTAGCTTCGTCTCAACGAGACAAATTAATAAACCACGAAAACTTGATGCAAAACTAGCATTTGCAAATTTTTTTTAATAAAAACGAAACGAATAAACCAAAAAACCAGTTTATGATTTGTTTGCCAACGCAAGGGGCGGCATTCTATGCACAATAGTTTAATTTTAGTTCATCATGGTTAGAATAGAATAAGGTGGTTAAAGCTGTCATTTTGCTACTATGAATTCCTTCGCGGGCTTTTCTAGAAAATTAATCACTACCTAAGCCACCGAAGATGCTTTTTGACCAATAGCTACATAATCACACATACACTTTGTCCTTGTTGATTGAGAAAATGATCTGTTTTTTAATGTTGTTTTGGTATTATTAGCTACATGAGATGAGTTAAATTTGTTCTTGGACTGTTGTTCTACAAAACTAATTTATTAAACTCTTGAAAATGATTAATTGCGCTTTACGAGATAAGCACTCTCTCATACATCAACCCAATTATAAACAATAAGAGCTAGCTTCATTGACTTATTCAGTTTAGGTCGGTTAGAATGAGGCCTTCATAATTTCATCCATTGAGATTTGTTATTAAAGTGTTCCAAAACCGAGTAAAACGAACCAACCGAATAAACTAAACTGGGAACTACACCGAACTTGTTTGGAGGTTTTGGTTTAAAAATGTCAACACCAATTAAAATGATTAAGTTGTCAGATTAGTCAAATCGAACCGATTTGAACCCAATTTTGTTTTAGTATTTCACTCTTTAGTTTTTTCATGACGTGGACCGAGAACATATCAATCAATACCCAATACCCAATGATTATGATTTTTTTGGGCGTAACCCGTATTCTAGATGAACTCTAAAATATGAACGATTTTACTTATTAAAATGAGCCGGAAATGATCAAGAAAGGACCCCATGAACGATTTCATCAATGGATGGATAACTTTCTTTATTTGTTTATCCGAAAAGTAAATTACCTAGATCCCCACCTCATCTATTAGCATTTATCACTTTAACCCCCTTTAGTTTTTAATTGATTTTTTGTTTTGGTACTTCGGAAATTCCTAATAGAATTCAAAGCGCAAGAAGAGTCATTGTTGGCATAAACATAACCATCCTCTCATACTAGTACGTAGCCATAGTAAACTAGATTCTAAGGTGACAAACACCCATGTAATCTTAACTTTTAATTGGTAAGTATCCTATCTGTTTGGTTTTGGTTGATGATGTTATTCAAAAGTCGCCCAATTACTAGAAATTACTTTGTTAGTGAGCAAATTACAATTCTTTCATACCGAGTTTCTCATCGTGATTCTAATTGGAACTTAAGAGATGCAACATGACTAAAAAGAGGAGCGAAGGCTAGAGAGAATTGCATGTGGTGTAACGAACCAAATAGAGGTTTTAGAATGGTATTATGAGGTTTCTTTTCAATTACTTCCTCCGTCTCTTTTATAGTGTTTAACTTTCCATTTTGGGTTGTCCCATAATACGTGCGTGTTTTGAAAAGTTAGTGAGTGCATTTCCTATTTTGTCCTTAAAAGTAGATTCATTTTTTAAAAGTTAGTGAGTATTATTATATTAATAAGGGTAAGTAGTGGAAAATATATATATAAAAGTTGTAAAAGTTGATGAGAGATAAAATAAGTTCGAATCACAAGGCAACACCCTTAAAAAGGGACGGAGGGAATAAACTTTTAGTAATTGTAAAAGCATGTAGAGCAGTGCTAGGGAAATAAGATAGCCAAAAAGTGGTTTTTATATTTTTGCTAGGAAATTTTCAAGCGTATGTATCCTTCCTCTATTGCTTTTAAAAAATTACTCCAATATTTATGTGGCCCAGAGAAAGAGAGGGAAAAGCCAGGGAAGAGAGAACTGAATCAAAAGAGTACTTTATTGTGCAAAAAGTAATAAAGTAATAAAATGTTGGTGAATAGTGCCTCGCCCCATGTGGCGAGATACTGTAGCGCAAATCACTTTGTTGACCCACTTGGCAGGCTGTTGCAGTTCTTTTTGTGAGTTTGTCGTAGGTAAAATAGCTAAAAATGTTGCGTTTGATGAGGCTGTTGTAGTCTTGTAGATGCTCTAAGAGCATCCTCATCAGGGGAGGCAAATGCCCCTGATGGCTAAGTTGTTGAGTGAAAGGGGGAAAAACCCCCCAAAATCAGACTCAACAATTTTTTTGTAAATTTGCAAAATCTGAAACTTTGCTACAGTAATCCGGCAAATCAAGCGTGACACTGTTCACGGGTTAGGAATAGTTTAATAATTTCTCTCTCTTCTGACTTCATTGAGTTGTGTTTTTTTTTTTGGGAGTAGGAGTATAAAGAAAGAGTAGTTT
>JAXBDA010002467.1:0-42368 GCA_036023075.1 Gaultheria prostrata
GTTACAAAAATAACAGAACTTGAACTTGAAACAGCTTTCCACTAACTGCCTTCAATTAGCAACTTGATCCAGCAACTGCCTTGGTGACCAATGAGCAAACGCCAGCTGGACTTGGTGGAGAGCTCGTATCAAATCTTATCACGATGGTCCAATTCTTGGAAAATTTCTATGAGACCACCATAATAGGTTGAAAGAGGGCGACTCATCTGCTTGGTAGAGAAAGCTCGTTGATTCAATGAAAAAATTTGCGACTCATCAGATCCATCATAGAAGGCTTTGGCAAGAGCCTTCCAGATTTCACGTGTTGTGCGCAATCGGAGATAACGCTTCATAATTTCTGGTGACATAGATGTAAGCAACCATCTCTTGACCCTTTGATTTTCTGCATACCACTTCCCGTAGGAAGCATCAGTTTCCTCCGGTTGAGGTGTTTGACCCACAATATACTCAACCTTTTCATGTTCTGCAATTTGCATCTCCAAGATTTGAGACCATACATCATAGTTGAATTCGGTAAGGATGATGGATGGTTTGAAACCAAAGGTTTCGGATTGAATATGAATGATTTGGGATGATTCAGATTTGGTAGAGAGTTTTGAGGGTGATTCGGTTGGTGATTTAGTTGTCATGAACAAAAAAGGATATGGTTTGGTGGTGGCGAGATAGAAAGATGATACGGATTAAGATGGGTGTGGCTCTAATACCATGAGAAATACAGAGTTTACGTGTTTCAGGATTCAAAATGCACAAGTTGATTTTCTTCATTCAATCAATGGGCATAAATAGCCAATATACAAGAGAGCTAATACAGGAAAGAAAATTTACAGGATTCTATACAACCACAATTGATACAATGGAGAGAAATAAGGAAAGAAATTAGGAGAGAAATAAGGTGCCGTGATTGCTACAAATCTTTGTGATTTTGTAACAGACGATGAAATATGTTGGCAGATGTGGGGGAGTTCGACGATCCAGACCCATTTGATTTCTCTTCAGATGTGGTGGAGTTTGTCGACGATATTCCAGACCCGTCCGAACATCCAAGTAACAAATCATTACCAGCAGCCAGAAACTTCACAGTTGATGGAAAAACAGGCACTTTTCCACTGAGATTGTTGTTAGACACATCAGGAAACACAAGCCGAGGCAGAGTAGCCAAGACATCCGGAATTGAACCAGTGAGATTGTTGTCGTTCAAACGCAAACTGGTTAAGGAAGTCAGATTGGCAAAGGCAGGTGAAATGGTACCCGATAAATGTTACTTCTCGAAGTTGATAATCGTGACATTGCGCCCGGGAGTACAGGTGATGAATTCCCAATTACAACAGAAGTCATCTCCTTTCCAATTAGACTGAGTTAAATTCTTTGGGTGCCCAGCAGCCCAATGGTGGCCTTGGCTACAGCCTACAGCAAGAAGAGCAGTCAGCTGGGGGTCCATGGCAGAGATCATGGTTAGGAGAGAGATGAAGATGATCGAGAGGCGGAGTAGTGTGGAGATGGGATGGAGGAGGGGGTTTGTTGTCGCCATTGTTAGGTCTCTGATGAAGAGGAAAATGATTCTGCAGAGATCACAGAGAGAATGGTTTATGAACTATGACTAGGAGGAGAAGAGAGTAGAGAAATGAATATATTAGTACTTCTTCAAGTGTTCCTTTTTTCCCTTTTATATACTCGTATTAGAGTTTCACCTGGGACCACATTAATTTTATTTTGCATTGAACGAAGGAAGAGAAATGGAGTGCCACGCAAAATATCCCGAAAGTAAAATTAATCATTTAGATATATGAATCTGAACCGCTGATTTCACTATCGAAGTAGTTTTTGGAATAATTTTTTAGAATACATAGCATTGCTGCCAGACAAATAGACCTTGACACTATTCATGAACGGGCCGGGATTAGCATTAAATGGGAGGCTACCGTTGACATAGAAATACTTCCTGTGTGGTAGTTAATCGTTTCCTTCTGATTCGTTCCTTCATTAATAATTTAGCACAGTAGGCAAGATGGGGGACACCGCACTGTAATTTTCTGTTTCTAGGGGGAAAAAAAGGGCAGGGTCTGATAACACAAACATTTCCTTTCACGTGTATATTGATCTTCAAATGGAAGATCTTTGTAATTTTGCTTTTCAAAAAAATAAAGAAATGAGAAATAGATAGGTGTGAAATTATTGCTCGTTTTTCATTAATATTGCATTTCTTTTTGGAGTTCTCTTGCAGGTTACCTAAATGACCTTACATAAATAAACTTCTACAGTAAACTTAAACAAAATCACAAAAAGAAAAGAAAAAAATCCATGCCACATCTTCTTCCTACACCCTTATTAATTTTTGCTTTCACATACCCTTCTCTTTTCTTTTCCGCAATGTTGGTCATGGGCTAAAGTTCAAGGTACGGTTTATTTCCGAAACACATAAACAAATAAATAAAAGTTCAAGGTACAGTGCCTGTTATGTTTTTAAGATTTTTTTGATCATAAATTTGGTTTTTAAATTTTTCTTCTCAAGAGGACCAAATTATCCAAAAAAAAAATCTACGCAAATCTAAAGAAATGCAAAAATAAAAAATAAAAATAAAAAAATGAATGCGTAAAAAAAATCCGGATGAATTATTTGGTCAAACCTAAGTTAGTTGGCGACATTGAGGTACTGATTAAACTTGCTTATACTTGGAAAGTTTGGGATGGGTGTTCATCTATCTCATTTAAAAGAAAAAAACAAATGCAAACCTCTCCCCTTCTTTAATCCTTGTAATATACATCACACAAAAAATTACCATGCGCGTCGATTCCATCGGCTATATTCGATAAAATTGGAACGATATAGAAAAACTACCATATGCAATGGAAATAAGAAGACGTGACCTTCCACGTTTCTCCGTATTTCAATTTGCTTTGATCTTAGTGTTTGTTGGTTCGTCTGATGAGAAATCTTTTCAATATCAACAACCACAGAGCTTAATGATCCAACAAGAACATGGTTGAAGCTAATACTCCCAACCACGTAACCCTAATCATTAAGGATTAATATAACTACAATTTTTTCTAAGTCATCAACAACAAGCGATCCTACTTAATTGCCAATTTGCCATACTCTCCTTCCCACCTTGCAAGTTAACTATTTTCCATTTTGTCCATGACTAGCCGGAAAAAGTTTGCGATTGAAATTACACATACCCAAAAACAAAAACAAAAACATGTCAGTTTTTGCATCTCTTTTACATACCCAAAAAAAAAAAATTAACGTAAACAAAAACAAAAAAGAAGAAGGGTAAATTACACAAAATCAAACAAGCCAAATCTTCTTTTCATTTCATAAATTTTCCCCACAATTCTAACATCAGTATTTAATTAGCATTTCCAATATTTCTCATTTAATCCTTGCAACCAGTACTACTTCACTTTTTTTACACCCCACAATGCTTATAATATTGAATCATAAGCAGTAACGTAATGATAATCCAAACAAAAACAAGGAAGGCCCCAACAGCACTCACCATTAACACTGCATTGATCCACCAAGACTTCTGGTTATTGCGAAGCCACACAGCCCCAACAAATACCAGGATTGCCACAAAAGCAGTCACCAATAGCACTGTATTCTCCCCAGAGCACCTCTGCTGTAGTGGATTCACATGGTTAGACACGAGCAACAAAAGCCCAACATCAACAACGACGGCCCCGGCTGCAACAGAAATCACCATTACCACTGCATTGATGATTTCCCCAGTACTCTGGTACTGTTTCTTCCAATTGTAGACCACAACCAACAGAGCCCCAACGAAATCCAGGAGGCCTAGAACAATAGTCACCGCTGCCAATCTAGTCTCCCCAGAGTACCTGATCATCTGTTGTTTTTTCATGACATTATAATACACAAGGAACAAAACCCCAGCAAAAACAAAGAGGGCCACGACCTCAACAGAAATCACAATTAATGAAGAGGGCCAAGACCTGATCTGGTGCTGTTTCTTCACAATGTTACACAAAACCAACACTGCCGCAACAAAATCCAGGAAGGTCACAACAGCAATCATGATGATATAACATTTAAACCACTTATAAGACTCATTTGATTCCTCTCCAGACCCATTTGCCGAATATCGTCCAAGTAACAAATGATCATTACCAGCAGCCAGAAACTTCACAGTTGATGGAAAAACAGGCACTTTTCCACTGAGATTGTTGTTAGACACATCAAGAAACTCGAGCCGAGGCAGAGTAGCCAAGACATCCGGAATTGAACCGGTGAGATTGTTGTCATTCAAACGCAAACTCATTAAGGAAGTCAGATTGGCAAAGGCAGGCGAAATAGTACCCGATAAATGTTGCTTCTCGAAGTTGATAATCGTGACATTGCGCTCGGGAGTACAGGTGATGAATTCCCAATTATGACAGAAGTCTTCTCCTTGCCAAGACTGAGTTAGATTCTTTGGGTGCCCAATGGCCTTGGCTACAGCAAGAAGAGCAATCAGCTGGGGGTCGACGGCGTCGGTGGAGGAGATCATGGTCAGGACGGAGAGGAAGATGATCAAGATCAGGCGGAGTACAGTGGAGATGGGATGGAGGAGGGGGTTTGGTGTCGCCATTTTTAGGTCTCTGATGAAGAGGAAAAGGATTCTGTTGTATTTGGTACTGTAGAGACAGAGAGAATGGTTTATGATGAGTAGGGGGAGAAGGGTACTCGTCTACCAAGAGGAAAATGATATTAGTACTTCTTGACCAAGTGTTTCTTTTTCCTTTTATATTAGAGTACCAGCTGTGACCACATTTCATTAATTTTAGTAGTATTTTGAATTGAACGAAGGAAGAGAAATGGAGTGCCACACAAATACTCCGAAAATTATTCCGAATCTAAAACTAATCGTTTAGATAAATATCTAAATGAATTTGAACTGCTGATTTCACTTTCGAGTTAGTTTTCGGAATAGTTTTTTAGGAGAAATTTTTCAGTGCCGGGTGGGTATTGCCCATGTGGTTGCAATCTCAGTCGTCCAAAGCGCGATCTGATGGTCCGGAAGAGGAGAGAGAAAAAGAGGAGAGAGAGTAGTCGGGTGAGAGGAGAGAGAGGGAATCAATCTAAGTCATCCAAAACATTTTTGGATGGCCGAGATCGTGCTCGGCATGGACACGTGGTACCTATTCAGCACCCAATTTTTTTTCGTACATAGCACTGCTACCAGACAAATAGACTTTAACACTGCTCATGAACCGGATTAGCATTAAATGGCATAGAAATGCTTCCTATGTGGTAGTTGGGGTGGTAGCGGCATTTGAAGAACACCGGTAAACAATGCATTGGATCGTGTTTGGATCTACGCCAAGAATGTTATATTTTCTAGTGCGGAAAATGATCAAAGGCCACAAAGGTTATCACTTTTACTAAAGACGAACTTCCTCCAAAAGGAACAGGACAAAACCGCCAAGGTGTTGATCGATAATGATTCCGCATAAGAGGTAAAATAGAATAACCCGGTTGGAGGGTAATGATCATACTACCTCAGGTTATAAAGTTTCTAATTGTGAAGAGCTAGCGCTAGAAT
The DNA here is from genome assembly GCA_036023075.1 of Gaultheria prostrata. Classification (NCBI taxonomy): domain Eukaryota; kingdom Viridiplantae; phylum Streptophyta; class Magnoliopsida; order Ericales; family Ericaceae; genus Gaultheria; species Gaultheria prostrata. Next base: position 5,544 of record JAXBDA010002467.1, read on the forward strand.
GGATGTTTCACAACAGCGATACTGCTGAGATAATTAACGGAAGTGCTCCCTCCGTCCGGATTTGTTGGTCCGTTTTGGGGATTCCAATTTTTTTTTCATTACTTTTTTTCCACTACTTTTTGTGTAAAGTTTCCATATTTTACTCTTTAACTTTTGGAAATGGACAAATATTTTCGGACTTGAAAAAGTATGTTTGTGGACCAACAAATACGGACGGAGGGAGTATCTCATTATCTAAACAAGTACTACTGCCCAGTTTCATTACTACATAACTTCTCCTAATACAATTTCTTTATTGTGTTGAACTTCAATAAGATTGAATAAAAAACATATTCAAAGCGAAGCGATTTTTAAAATTGATGCCAATGAGCACGCGATCGTGTGCTAAAACTAGTAGACATAACAAAAATTAGAATTTCATGTTAGATGTTTTTTGCCATACAAATTATGTGCATTGGACACAGGATTAATGCGTAGAACACACTCAGCCCCAGTTCACTAGTTTTAGGGGGTGTTCCACTAAAGGGTTTATTGGGTTTTTAGTTTTTTAGGCCTTTGGTTGTAGTTTAAATCCATAACTTGTTCCACTAAATCTTGGTTTTTTGATTTTTTGGTTTAGTCGTTTTGTCTTTATTCAAAAAAAAATTGCATTTATTAGTTTTGCGTCAATTTTTTGTGGTTTATTGGTTCCTCTCGACGAGACGAATCTAACAAGTATGAAATTATAGTGAAAATTAATTATTTTTTGAATAAAGCCAAAATTAAACCAATAAACCACGTATTTTTTGCTTTATTAAAAAAAAATAGTTTTGACTATGATTTTATACTTTTTAGATTCGTCTCGTCGAGAGGAACCAATAAACCACAAAAAATTGATGCAAAACTAACATTTGCGAAAAAAATTTGAATAAAGACAAAATGAATAAACCAAAAAATCAGTTTTAGTGGAACATGGTGGTTTTAGAGTTAAAACAAAACCAATTTTTTTGGGGAGTTTTTTGTTAGTGGAATAGAATGATTTTTTGAGGTGAAACAAATACAGTTTATTTTTAGCGGAACGGAGCCTTAATCGAAAGCCATTTATGTGGAAGCTAGTACATAGTCCCAGACTCGTACCAATCGTACCAAAATAGAAACATTTTTTTGTGATCTTCCAAGTGCATGTGAGAGTTATTAGGTGGGACCACGAGGGAGCTTTTGCACAATTCTGATGTGCCGAGTGGGGTCCACCCTCATCGCTCCTTCCAAACCGACTCCCACTCCTCTGTTGGGAAAAATTTTGGGTACCTACTGGGCATCATATGGCCGAGACTACGTGGTACCCGAACGTTGCGTTTTGGTCAATCAAAAGTGTATTACCGGGAAATAGATGAGACTATGTGGATGTGCGTAGCCGCTATTCATACACGAAACAAAAAATTAATTACTACGTTGGAACTTATGGAATTTTTTCCCACACAAATGTACAGATTTTAAAAATATAATTTCATCTTAGGAACTTTTAAGGGAGATCCCATACAAAAAAATTTAAATTAACATGAACATAAGAATATTTGGAATTGTGAAGAGGCTGAGCCCGTTTGTGTTTGCCACTGAATGTAATCCTTTCAGTTCTAGATCATTGATTTTTTTTCTCTAAGAACCCAAAAAATTGTATAGTAATCATCCCAAAAAATTGTGTAGTAGTATTCATTAAGTATAGGTCTACAAATTCAAAAGCGTTAAAAAATGAGCCCATCAAATTTTTTTAAAAAAAAGTGCTTAAAAGCATTAATAATTTTGCTGAGTGATCTTTAAGTGGCTGAGAAAAAAAGTGATCTTTAAATGCGTACACTAAAATTTCTAGTGTGTGGGACCCACACACTTTGGTTTGAGTATGAGTGTGTAAAGTAGATGTGGTTCTAACATTGTTCTTCTAAGACGGAACAAAGCCTCAAAAAAGACTTCAAAATTACTTCTACACAAAGAGTGGTCTTTACCCCGTTTGATAATCCGACTAGAAAGGATGAGATTCGTAAGGTGATGAGATTAGGATAAATTTCGTAATAAGAAGGGATTGATAATGAGATGAGATTGATAATTTGTATGTTTGGTTTATACCGGATTAGAAGATAGGATTATTATTATCATGTTTGTTTGACATGGGATTGGATTGGATTGAAACTACAATTTCCATTTTTAACCTTGTCCAATAATGAAACTACAAGGCCTACATTAATTACAAGCTGAATTTACGATGGATTTTTTGGGTCGGCGAAGCAGCTACTTGATTTTTATTTCAACTACTAGCTAATTTCAGTCATTTCGGCCCTTTGATATTTCGTAATCTGCTCTTTTTCTTTTTCTTTCCTGGGTATTCCATAAAACTTTTTTACAAAATGGCTCCAACACCATAGCACAAATCTGTTTTTTTTTTTTTTTTTTTTTGAAGGGTTTGGTTAACAAAAACAAATTTTTTTTTTTTTGGTACGGCTAAAGAAGCACCAAAAGCCATTAAGCCATTGCATAATATAATAAGCACCAAAAACCATTACATGATATAATTTCCACTACCGAATCTTCTACGGAATTTTCGCCATACCAAAAATTGATGGAAATGCATATAAGCTGGGTATTTTGGAAATGTATATAACCTGGGTATTTTGGCATATTAGTACCAAAAATTGATGGAAATGTATGGAACTTGGGTATTTACAATTTTGTTAACAAAAACAACCGTGTTAAAAAAAATTACTCCCTCTGTTCCAATTTGATAGTCCACTACGAAACTACGTAAAAATTTTAAACTAAAAAATAATGTATTTATCGAAATAATTTTTGATTTTTTTTTAACCGTATAAAAGTTCTCAATGAGATCTATCAAACAAGATCTATAATGCATATTTTTTGAGGTTCACATTAAAATATATAAGTCGTTGAAAAATGGCACGCAATCCCAAAAGGGACTATCATCTTGGGACGGAGGGAGTATATAACATGGGCATTTTTTGGTCATTAATTGATTGAACCAAGGATAGTTTGGTACTTTTGCCATAACAAGGTAGGGATTGGATTACCAATCCCAACCCCCCGCGGGATTTGTAATACCCCCATTTTGGGGTATTAATAGTCCGATCGGATTACTAGTACGAACTCATTTTGTGAAACCAAACAAAATATTAGTAATCCGATCTCATTCGTAGTCCAATCCCATCCCCTAAAACCGTTATCAAACGGGGCCTTAGTGTACACACTAAAACCTCTAGTGGTCGTTTGCTGAGACTACTCCAAAAAAGACGAGTTAATACTATATAGTGGTAAGAGTATACGAGTAAATTTTACTCGGCAAATCACAAATTTCAGAATCAATATATCACGGAAAATGTACAAAAACACCTGAGCAAAGGATGACAAAACAAAATAAAGAGATAAGCCAAAGATTTTTTCTTTTTCCCTTTTTCAAAGCAGATAAGCCAAGAATTATTTTATTTTTTAGGAGCAACGTAAACACTCAAAAGCTCGAGCTCGAGTTATAGGCTTTGTTTAGTAAATGAATCGAGCTCAACACTCAAAAGCTCGGCTCGTTTGTATACGTTTGACCAGGGCCGGCTCATAAATTTTGGAGGCCGGAAGCGAACCCCTTAAACGAGGCCTCCCTATATGTTTCATACAAAAGGGGATCGACAAAGAGTTCCGCACAAAAAATACCATTATAAAACTTTACCATTACAAAAGTATATATATGCTCATCCCAAAAAAATGCAACCATTACAATATCTCAAATCCATCACTTGAAAATTATTCTTCTCGCACTTTTTGCCGCAAACATACTAATTAAGTCTCCATACTCAAATTTTTTCGCCAAATCCTTCTCAATAGATAATATAGCCAATCCATTTAATCTTTCTTGAGAGGAGGCTTAGAGTAAAAATATTTGGGCCTAATAGATAGATGTGTATATATATATATAGGAAGAGGATCATATAAGGGCTCCCTTACATAGCTTATGTAAGGGATTTTTCGTTCGAGATTGAATTTTGAAGATCCGAGACAATCTGAACCGTTAGATGTGTTTAAAACATGTTTTTAAGGTCTGTACATTTTTTATCGAAAAATGATCGGATCAAGCGCCCTTCCGGGTATTTTTTTTTTTTACGAATCCTCGTATTGGACCCTAAAAACACATTCTAAACGCATCTAATGGTTCAGATTGTCAAAATTCAATCTTGAACGAAAAATCTCTTACATAAGCTATGTAAGGGAGTCCTATATATATATATCCGAGCATTTTTCGATAAAAAACATATATGTTCCACATTTTTGCTTAATGGTATTTTTACTTGAATTTGGACATTAAGCAAAAATGTGGAACATTATAATGCTCGGATCAAGCCCAAAAAAAATATCCGGAAGGGCTTGATCCGAGCATTTTTGCTTAATGGTATTTTTACTTGAATTTGGTGTTAAATGTGGGACATGATGGCTAGTGTTTCATTTCTACTGATATGGATACATTTGTATAAGGGGTTATACGAAAACAAAAATAGATTGTATAAGGGGTTATATGAAAACAAAAATAGATATGCAATAGGAAGAAACCAGAACAATATATAATCGAATGAAAATAACACGCATTTTTACCAACTAGTAATTTGTTCAACAATATCGAAACAACAATCACCCGGGAATCTAAACCAATTGGTCAGAAGTGTGAATTACCAAATGCCAAATGTTTTTTAATTCTTAGCCAGTTGAATGCAACACCGCACCAAATGTCAAAAGCCTTTACCCGAGTCTTTTTTAAGGGGGTGTTTGAGAGTTTACTCTTCAGTTTTCCATTTTCAACTTTTTGGATTATAATCAGAATGTGTTATGAATTTGGAAGGAGTGTTTGGGAGAAATGTGTATAATGCATTTTGCAACAGAAATAGTGTTTGAGAGAATAATGATGAAAATGAGTAATTGATTGATTGTTTACCATTTTGCCCAAATTTTTTTAAAGTTACATTGTGCAACATTTTTCCTTCTTACTTACTTTAAAGTCTCCAATTATGTGGCATACTGCCTAACGTTTTTTTTTGTTTTTTTTTTGTTCCAAAATTTTTTTGTTCTTCCTTTATTTCTAATAATCGAAAGTCTCCAAAGTATGTTTTTATTTTTTGTACTTGATAAAAATTAAGTAAAATGGAACAAATTGTCAAAAAAGAAAAGGACTTCGACTCTCCTTAATACAAAAAAAATTTAGCGCGCGAACTAGAAAAAAGATAAACAAGTGTAGATCTGAGGAATCTTCTGGTGGGAAAAAAATCTCTGCGTGTTCTGTTGTGGTGGAAAATAAAAAGAGGAATGTGAGGTATAGGGGTTGGTAGAATGGTAATCTAACAATTGAGGGAAAAAGTATAATGCAGAATGAGAAGTGAAAAGCTCCTAAGGAGCTCTTTTTCACTTTTGGCCTGCAATGCGAAAATCTGATAAGTCCTTTTGTCATAATGTGTTTTTGCAGTTGGCTCCCAAACACCTAAAAGCTCAAAGTAGAAATTCAAAATGCAAAAATTCAGCTGTCAAACAGCCTCTTAATACGTTGAACTTCAAAGTCATCACAACATTACTAATCTTTTCACTTATAACAAGAGTTATCACAGCTTTACACGGGCCTTTTCTTAGACTTTAAGAGCATGTACAACACTCTCATCAAACCCGACTTTTTGTTGCTTTTCTTGTATTTGGTTTCTGAAAATAAGAAAGGCAGAAATTGACATCTAATCCTTACCACATGGAAGAAAGAAGAAAAAGTGCAAGTAGGAAAGAACTTTTGCTATTCATGGGTATGCATTTACGGGTAGACTATAAGGGATCCATAGCCCGGGACAAGGGGTCCCTGTTGTATGCACCCCCATCCGGCTGTCCGTTGTGAAAATGCACGGTTTGGATCAAATCTAAGCAATGACTCTCACATGGAATTAGATTTGATTCGAGCCGTGTATTTTTGCAATCGACGGCCGGATAAAATGCATGACACGGCACTATTGCACAATAGGTCCCCTTCATCCCCGCATCGAATGGAAATAAGGGTTGGGCGTCACAATCCCATGGGCCCATGCTTTTCTTCCTAACACTGGGGGGATTTGGGGATAGGATATGGGATGTTAAGACGTGTGGCCCATTATTCATTGTTTGTTGATGCAAAATTGTAGTGAGATTTCATATCCCCAGTCAAATTTTATCTCTATCCGTACGGTGAATAAAGCAGATTTGTCATCTAGCAAATATAAACAATGTACAGCCTCCGATATTGAGTTAGAATACAATGTGAAATTTGACCTGGCCTCAGTTTACATGTCCTGAACTAAGCTTCTTTTTTGTCCGAGGTTTGTCGTTCTGATAAAGATTTAAGAAATCACAAGAACAAATCGATATTGAAGCAGGCAGTGGGAAGTATAAGAAGATCGTGTATGATTTCGATGTCTCAGCAATTATCCAATCAAAGAATCTGTTCACAAGTTGGTCCTTGGTGCCAGATCACATCGCTGCCATCATAGTCCATCTTGCAGCATCACGCTTCAGCTCAGATTCTTTGCCCCTGCCTCTGAAGTACATGTAAACTTGCTGCAATCAGTGGATGGCATGAAAGCTCAAGAGGACTTCTTGAGAGCTCAAGACCTACCTCTTGAGCGTTCAAGACAGATCTAGAGAGCAATCTTCACTTTGACAAAATGACCTTTATTTCTCATGTTACTTGTGTTTTTAGCTTCTAATCAAGTTGTTTGGCATATATAAACAGTTTATCTTATAGTTCGTTGATTATATCATGCATTCATTTTCACCATATCATTCATGTATCTTTAGCACATCGCTTTGAACATTCACACAAGCATCCACTATAGATTCCTTATTGTGATCTCGTTTACTTGTTTTCCATTCCCCATATCCCGCTTATTTGCTCAAAGCTAGACTTCAAGCACTTTTCAAATCCCACAAAATGTTTAGTAAAGACCGACTTTTAAGTTGGGCAAGAGGGGTGCCTTAAAAACCTTCCCCTCTCGTAACCAAGCCCCCAAACCCGAGAAATCTTGGTTCCAATCGACCGGTAAAACCTTTGTCGAAATATTGGGCAAAAGAGTCTCTTTTTTTTCAACCGGTTTCTCGGTTCGGTCCTCAAACCCGGGTGGCGACTCCAAAAATGTTTTCCAAAACAAGAGATTTTTGCGGGGCGTCCACACCTATTCACTCCCCACATTGACCCGTGTTCCAATATCTAAAACACTTTCTCAATATTCTCCAAATTTAAATCGAAATTTTTTAATACAAAATTCCAACTTTACAAAAGGAGAGCATGCTCATTTTCTTGAGCAACCCTATCAGCAATTTTGCTAATCGCTTCTTCTTCATCTCCATCGTAATTGTCACGCCCTCCATTTCCAAAAGATAACATAATATATATCCACGTAGAAAGTAAACAAACTCCACGATCAAGGTCAAAGTTGAGTCCCTCTTACATAGTCAAAATCAAACGTGATAAATTCTACGGGGTTCCCGTACCCTCAAATAGAGTTAAATTAGTATTTAAAGTTATTACATAACCAAGTCAAAAGATGGAACAAGAATAAGTTACACAATCATCTCTTTTCAAAAAATAGAGTTCCAAGATGATAATCTAACTTCTCCGCTAAGCTTTCAAAAGATGCATGCATGCATGCAATCCAAGCATATCCATATCATGTGTCATGTTGGGTACCTGAAATGATTAGGGTGAGCTCACTAGCCCAGTAAGAAAAAGTCTACCAAGACTAAATGTAATGAAATACAAATGCGGGATGAGGAATGACAAGGAAAACAACTATCATTCAATATGCTTAAGGGATTAGAAGAACCAAAAGGATGATGACAAACTCATAAGTCTCTAGGTTTCATCTACTTACACCTCCATCGTATCCGATACGTACCCGACACGTACCCGACATCTCGCAAATGTCTAACTCATTCATCTCGTCGTGTCACAAGTTCATAAAGTTGTTCAATTAGGAAATTCCTCGCGACACGTCCATAGGACGGCCCGAGTATCATTCCGGGCTATCTTGCGACCCTGTATCATTTTTCCCTTGGCCAAGGCATAATTCCTCACGACACGTCCATAGGACAGCTCGAGTATCATTTTGGGCTACCTTTCGGTCCCGTATCACATGTTTTATGATCTCATTAACAAACCTCGTTCATTTGTAGTTATAGTGTCGTCGGGAATCGCACACCTAGAGTCGTCATTCAAAAACCTAAGCTATGTCAACATTCGCCAAGTTAACGCAGCCTAAGTGTATAATGTGAAACACGAACTTCGAGGGTACCAACGAGATCACCAACCACACAATGATGGGCTAAAGACAAGCATTTTAACAAGTTGTAGGGTATAGAGAATGGTTTTGTCAAGTACTCACCCGAACAAGCGACCGAAAGTGAGAAAATAACTTTTGAGCATGAAGGGGTGTTTGGATCGATCCACTTTGATTTTCAAATAAATCAGAAGCCTTTGGATCGATCCACCTCAAGAGTGGATCAATCCACCTTTCCCAAAAACTCAAACAGAAGGTTTTGGATCGATCCAGAGGCCATTTCGAGTGAAATTTTGACAACTAACTCAATGGATTTTCATGGGGCTTCCAAACCAACTGCTTCCAAGACCAAGAGTCAATTCAACAAGCTTCAAATGAGTATTGTATCAACTAATTTACGTAGGGAATCAACAACTAACATATATTGAACTCCAATCAAACTAATGAGAATAGAAATGGGGTTTCCATGAGAATTTCAAGAAATCAAGTAGGGATAAATCAAATGGAGATACAATTCACACACAAGCACATCAAAACACTTAGTAATGATAGAAGTTTCCCTACCTCCAAGAGATTGAGCTCCAAGTGAAAGATTTGCAAAACCTTAGCCCTTTTTCCACGCTCGAAATCAAAACACCGAACTCCAGAGTGAAATGAGCAACACCCAAGCCGTTTAACGCGTAGAGAAGTTGATTTTGGTCAAGAGTTGTGAAGGATCGAATTAGGGAGATTGAGGGTAGCTCCGTGAGGAAGAAGAAGATAATGGAGAAAGGAGAGGAGAGAGAGAGCCAGACCAAAGGGGGGGCAGGGTGTGCCCTATCTCTTCATATCCACCACACACACACACACACACTTATTTCAAATAATTATGCCCCGGGTCCCCGTAGTGACTTGTGTGATGCAATTAGTTCCCAATCAACACATAACACAAAATATTCTAACACTTAAACGTTTTAATCAATTCCACACATTTCCCCAATATTATTACCGGAAAAATAGTTTAAATTTACAGGTCTTTACAATAACGAATCCTTTGCTTTACAATGCAATTAGAGTTATCTTGACATTGTCATTGAGCTTTTCAGGGAAATGGACGATGTTTATCTCTACAGCTTTGGAACAGTTCTTCGAGCCTGTGCTGGTTTGGCAGCTATTACGCAGGGCAAAGAGGTGCACTATCAGTATCTGAGGAAGGGTAATCGGGGAGATGTTATTGTAGAGTCTGCCCTGGTCGATCTTTATGCTAAATGTGGCTTTATTGATTTTGCTTATAGGATTTTTGTAGAGATGCCAGTTAGAAATTTGATTACTTGGAACTCAACGATTTGTGGGTTCGCTCAGAACGGAAGAGGTGGAGAAGCTATTAGGATGTTCGATGAGATGGTTAACAAGCGGATTAAGCCCGATTACATTAGTTTCATTGGGGTTCTTTTCGCTTGTAGCCATACAGGTTTGATTGATCAAGGGCTCAAGCATTTCATTTCTATGAGTGAGTTATATGGAATTAAAGCTGGAATTGAGCATTACACTTGCATGATTGATCTCCTAAGCCGAGCTGGGCAAATAGAAGAAGCTGAAATTTTGGTACAGAACACAGAATTCAAAGAGGATTCCTCTTTTTGGGCAGCTCTTCTTGGTGCTTGCTCAACTAATACAGCTTCTATCGTTGCAGAATGCATTGCCAAGAAAATGATGAAATTAGAACCTGACTTTCATTTGCGAAAACCCGTGAATTAAGATTCTTGGACTTCGATGATTTCGGGTTTTATTCGTGTTGGAAAACCCATGGATTCAGTTGTTTTATTTTCAAAAATTTTGGATTTTGGGGTTAAGCCAAATGGGTTCACTTTCTCTGCTGTGATCAAGGCGTGTTCTGATCTGGGTGATGTAATGATTGGTCGGTGCTTTCATTGGGATGTTTTCAGACCTGGGTTTCACTCTGTTCCTGTTATTTCTAGCGCTTTGATAGATATGTATGGGAGGAGTTACGACTCGAGGGATGCACGCCAGTAGTTTGATGAGTTGCTTGAACCATATGTTATTTGTTGGACGTCGGTTATTTCGGCTTTAACGAGGAATGATATGTTTGAGAAAAACATTATGGTTCTTTCATTTGACGCAGATGAATAATGGGTTGTCAGCGGATGAGTCTACATTTGGGACGGTCTTGACAGCTTGTGGGAATTTAGGTTGCCTAAGACAAGGAAAAGAAATGCACATTAAGGTGATTATGGCAGGACTACCCGGAAATACGGTTGTTGAAACCAGTCTTGTAGACATGTATGCCAATTGTGGTTTAGTTGATGAATGTAGACGTGTTTTCGATATAATAGCCCATAAGAATCCGTTTCTTGGTGTGCGTTGCTTGAAGGATACTGTCAAAAGGGTTATTTTGACATTGAAATGGAGCTTTTCAAGGAAATGGACGAGGTTTATCTCTACAGCTTTGGAACAGTTCTTCGAGCATGTGCTGGTTTGGTAGCTATTAGGCAGGGCAAAGAGGTGTTGTGTCAGTATCTGAGGAAGGTTAATCGGAGAGATGTTTTTGTAGAGTCTGCCATGGTCGATCTTTATGCTAAATGTGGCTTTATCGATTTTGCTTATAGGATTTTTGTACAGATGCCAGTTAGAAATTTGATTACTAAAACTCAATGATTTGTGGGTTCGCTCAGAACGGAAGAGGTGGCGAAGCTATTAGGATTTTCGATGAGATGGCTAACGAAAGGATAAAGCTCGATTACATTAGTTTCACTGGGGTTCTTTTCGCTTGTAGCCATACAGGTTTGATGGATCAAAGGCAAAAGCATTTCATTTCTATGAGTGAATTATATGGAATTAAAGCTGGAATTGAGCATTACACTTGCATGGTTGATCTCCTAAGCCGAGCTGGGCAAATAGAAGAAGCTGAAATTTTGGTATAGAACATAGAATTAAAAGAGGATTCCTCTCTTTGGGCAGCTCTTCTTTGTGTTTGTTCGACTAATACAGATTCTATCGTTGCAAAGCACATTGCCAAGAAATTGATGAAATTAGAACCTGACTTCCATTTGAGAAAACCAGTGAATTCAGATTCTTGGACTTCGATGATTTCGAGTTATATTCGTGTTGGAAAACCCATCAATTGAGTTGTTTTATTTTCAGAAATGTTGGATTTTGGGGTTAAGCCAAATGGGTTCACTTTATCTGTTGTGATCAAGGCGTGTTTTGATCTGGGTGATGTAATGATTGGTCAGTGCTTTCATGGGGATGTTTTCAAACGTGGGTTTGACTCCGATCCTGTTATTGCTAGCGCTTTGATAGATATGTATGGGAGGAGTTACGAGTCGAGGGATGCACGTCAGTTGTTTGATGTGTTGCTTAAACCAGATGCTATTTGTTGAATGTCGGTTATTTCGCCTTTAACGAGGAATGATATATTTGAGGAAGCATTATGGTTCTTTCATTCGATGCAGAGGAATAATGGGTTGTCAGCGGATGAGTCTACATTTGGGACTGTCTTGACAGCTAGTGGGAATTTTGGTTTCCTAAGACAAGGAAAGGAAATGCACACTAAGGTGATTATGGCAGGACTATCCAGAAATGTGGTGATCAAAACCAGTCTTGTAGACATGTATGCCAAATGTGGTTTAGTTGATGAATGTAGACGATGTTTTCAGACGTGGGTTTGACTCGGATCCTATTATTGCTAGCGCTTTGATAGATATGTATGGGAGGAGTTACGAGTCGAGGGATGCACGCCAGTTGTTTGATGAGTTACTTGATCCAGATGCTATTTGTTGGACGTCGATTATTTTGGCTTTAACGAGGAATGATATGTTGGAGGAAGCATTATGGTCCTTTCATTTGATGCAGAGGAATAATGGGTTGTCAGCGGATGAGTCTACATTTGGGATGGTCTTGACAACTTGTTGGAATTTAGGTTGCCTAAGACAAGGAAAGGAAATGCACGCTAAGGTGATTGTGGGAGGACTACCCGGAAATATGGTTGTTGAAACCAGTCTTGTAGACATGTATGCCAATTGTGGTTTAGTTGATGAATGTAGACGTGTTTTCGATAGAATGGCCCATAAGAATCCGGTTTCTTAGTGTGCGTTACTTGGAGGATACTGTCAAAGGGTTATTTTGACATTTTCATTGAGCTTTTCAGTGAAATGGACGAGGTTCTTTGGAACAGTTCTTCGAGCCTGTGCTGGTTTGGCAGCTATTAGGCAAGGGAAAGAGGTGCACTATCAGTATCTGAGGAAGGGTAATCGGAGAGATGTTTTTGTAGAGTCTGCCATGGTCGATCTTTATACTAAATGTGGCTTTATTGATTTTGCCTATAAGATTTTTGTAGAGATGCCAGTTAGAAATTTGATTACTTAAAACTTAATGATTCGTGGGTTCGCTCAGAACGGAAGAGGTGGAGAAGCTATTAGGATGTTCAATGAGATGGCTAACGAGGGGATTAAGTTCGATTACATTAGTTTCACTGGCGTTCTTTTCGTTTGTAGCCATACAGGTTTGATTGATCAAAGGCGCAAGCATTACATTTCTATGAGAGAATTATATGGAATTAAAGCTGGAATTGAGCATTACACTTGCATGGTTGATCTCCTAAGCCGAGCTGGGCAAATAGAAGAAGCTAAAATTTTGGTCCAGAACACAGAATTAAAAGAGGATTCCTCTCTTTGGGCAGCTCTTCTTGGTGCTTGTTCAACTAATACAGATTCTATCGTTGCAGAGCGTATTGCCAAGAAATTGATGAAATTAGAACCTGACTTCCATTTGAGAAAACCCGTGAATTCAGATTCTTGGATTTCGATGATTTCGGGTTATATTCGTGTTGGAAAACCCATGAATTTAGTTTTTTTTATTTTCAAAAATGTTGGATTTTAGGGTTAAGCCAAATGGGTTCACTTTATCTGCTGTGATCACGGCGTGTTCGTATATGGGTGATGTAATGATTGGTCGGTGCTTTCATGGGGATGTTTTTAGACGTGGGTTTGACTCCGATCTTGTTATTTCTAGCGCTTTGATAGATATGTATGGGAGGAGTTACAGGTTGAGGGTTGCACGCCAGTAGTTTGATGAGTTGCTTGAACCAGATGCTATTTGTTGGACATCAGTTACTTCGGCTTTAACGAGGAATGGTATGTTTGAGGAAGCATTATGGTTCCCTTATTTGATGCAGAGGAATAATGGGTTGTCAGCGGATGAGTCTACATTTGGGACGGTCTTGACAGCTTATGGGAATTTAGGTTTCCTAAGACAAGGAAAGGAAATGCACCCTAAGGTTATTATGGCAGGACTATCCGGAAATGTGATTGTTGAAACAAGTCTTGTAGAGATGTATGCCAAATGTGGTTCAGTTGATGAATGTAGACGATGTTTTTAGACGTGGGTCTGACTCGGATCCTATTTTGCTAACGCTTTGATAGATATGTATGGAAGGAGTTACGAGTCGAGGGATGCAAGCCAATTGTTTGATGAGTTGCTTGAACCAAATGCTATTTGTTGGACGTCAGTTATTTTGGCTTTAACGAGAAATGATATATTTGAGGAAGCATTATGGTTCTTTCATTCGATGCAGAGGAATAATGGGTTGTCAGCGGATGAGTCTACATTTGGGACGGTCTTGACAGCTTGTGGGAATTTAGGTTGCCCTAAGACTAGGAAAGGAAATGCACGCTAAGGTGATTATGGCTGGACTATCCGGAAATATGGTTGTTGAAACCAGTCTTGTAGACATGTATGCCAAATGTGGTTTAGTAGATGAATGTAGACGTGGTTTCGATAGAATGGCCCGTAAGAATCCGGTTTCTTGGTGTGCGTTGCTTGGAGGATGCTATCAAAAGGGTTATTTCGACATTGTCATTGAGCTTTTCAGGGAAATGGACGAGGTTTATCTCTATAGCTTTGGAACAGTTCTTCGAGCCTGTGCTGGTTTGGCAACTATTAGGCAAGGCAAAGAGTTAAATTGTCAGTATCTGAGGAAGGGTAATGGGGGAGATGTTATTGTAGAGTCTGCCCTGGTCGATCTTTATGCTAAATGTGGCTTTATTGATTTTGCTTATAGGATTTTCGTAGTGATGCTAGTTAGAAATTTGATTACTTGGAACTCAATGATTTGTGGCTTCGCTCAGAACGGAAGAGGTGGCAAAGCTATTAGGATGTTCGATGAGATGGTTAACGAGGGAATTAAACCCGATTACATTAGTTTCATTGTGGTTCTTTTTGCTTGTAGCCATACAGGTTTGATTGATCAAGGGTGCAAGCATTTCATTTCTATGAGTGAATTATATGGAATTAAAGCTAGAATTAAGCATTACACTTGCATGGTTGATCTCCTAAGCCGAGTTGGGCAAATAGAAGAAGCTGAAGTTTTGCTACTGAACACATAATTCAAAGAGGATTCCACTCTTTGGGCAGCTCTTCTTGGTGCTTGCTCAACTAATACAGATTCTATCGTTGCAGAACGCATTGCCAAGAAAACTCTAGTTAATGCTTTGTCGAGCCCAGAAGAAACGGTAAGTTAACCAAAGTTTGTTTTTGTATTATAAGCAAAAAAAATAATTTAGTCAACTAAAATTATTTTTGTTTTGTTTCCAGGTCGACGGATGTTTCAACAGATTGAATAGAGAGGAGGAAAAGGAAAGCGTCAGGCTCTTGGGAGCACTAATGGATTCCTACTACAAGTTGTATATGAGGTGGTTCGAGAATGTGATGTACAAGAACATGGAGGGTTTGTACACCCTGATGCGACTTAATTCAGCTAATCCTAATCCTAATCCTAATCCGTAGGATTTTCTTGGATGCAGTCTATTAGTCTGTTAATGACTTGTTACTGAGTATGCCGTCTGTTAGGCTTTTAGGATTTCTATTAGGCTGTTATTGACATTTTACTACGTATGCCGTCTATTAGGATTTTCTCTGCGTTTTTGCTCTCATTTAAGGCTACTTTTGATGCTATTGATGTTTTTCGTTTCATGACCTTTTATGTGTTGCACACTTATATTCCTTAGGGGTGTCAAACGGGCCAGGTCGGCACGAGCACGACACGTTTGAAGGTGGCCCGACACGCCACAGGCACGACATAATCCTGGCACGACACGGTCTTAGTCGGCACGTGGCACATCACGGGCACGGAAGTGAGCGAGCACGACACGGGCATGGCACAGAAGTTGGCCTGGCACGGCACGACACGGGCACGACATTAAGTCAACGGGGCACGAGTCATGACATGGCACAACATGGTTCTAGCACGGCACTGCACGGGTACGAGCACGGAAGTTGGCCTGGCAAGGCACGGAAGTAGGACGGGCACGGCACGGGAGCGACACGGCACGGCATGGCACGGCACAAGGCATGGAAAACCCAAAACAAAAAAAAGGTTATTAAATACTTTATTTCTATTTATTTTTTGATAATCCAATTTCTTTTCCTTTCATTTAAGTATTTAACCAAAATAAGCTTTTAAAATATTTTATATGATTAACAATTGCTTTTTGTGTTTTCTGAATCGTTTTCTGTAGTCCAATCGTTTTCATTCGTTTTCTGTATAAGTTCTGTTCTTCACAATTGCATCCTTTTTTTTAGTTCACGATTGGAGGCTCTGTTCCAAGATGAATCGTCACCAGTCGTTATCATCTTGGATAAGTTAGGGGCGCGAGAAGTTGTGATGAATTTGTGTAATCTGACGCCATTGATGGGTTTAGCAGTTCGTCGGGTTAAGAGGGAATGTTACAACCGGCATCTCCGAACTCTGGCTAATGCTTTGTCGAGCCCAGAAGAAACAGTAAGTTAACCAGAGTTTGTTTTTGTTGTAGACACCCCGATTTTGAACCCCTGATACGCACAAGCATTCCCGATGATGAAAAGACCAATGTTGACTACCTCGAGGACTTGAACGAGGCTTGAATTTGTTAAACCTTCAAATCTAACCTTAAACCTTTCAAAAATCATTGTCCTAACCCAAAACAACCAAGCCAAGCCAAGCCAAAACAAAACACAAGTCAGAACTCAAGCACACTCTAAGCACTTAAACTAGTAGACATAACAAAAAATAGAATTTCATGTTGGATGTTTTTGCCGTACTTAAACCTGTTACGGGGTAGTACTATATTTTTGAACTCCTTAAAATCTCAAATTATCTGCATTGGGAAAAAAATTTGGGTACCTACCGGGTACCACGTGTGGCCAAGTCTATGTGGTATCTACATGTTGCATTCGACCATTCAAAAGCGTATTACCGAGAAATATATGAGACTATGTAGATGTGCGTAGCCGCTATTCAAGGGTTATACACGCAACAAAAAATTAATTACTAAGTTGAAACTTCTGGAATTTTTTCCACACAAATGTACAAATTTTAAAAAAAATATCCAACAAAAAATTTGTATTGTTTTAGCATGAAAACTTCTGGAACTTTTAAGGGAGATCCCATACAAAAAACTTTAATTAACATGAAAACTAACGTAGAACGTAAGATTATTTGGAATTGTGCAGGGCTTAGCCCATTTGTGTCTCAGTGTCTGCCACTGAAAGTAATCCTTTCAGTTCTAGATTATTGATTTTTAAGGAGTGATCTTTAAGTGTACACACTAAAACCTCTACTGGTCGTTTGCTGAGAGTCTGAGACTACTCCAAAAAAGACCAGTTAATACTATATGAGTAGATTTTACTCGGCAAATCACAAATTTCAGAATCATTATATCACGGAAAATGTACAAAACACCTCAGCAAAGGATGGCAAAACAAAATAAAGAGATAAGCCAAAGATTTTTTTTTTTCCCTTTTTCAAAGCAGATAAGCCAATTTTTTTTATTTTTTTTGGAGCAACATAAACACTCAAAAACTCGAGCTCGAGTTGTAGGCTTGTTTAGTAAACGAGTCGAGCTCAACACTCAAAAGCTCGACTCGTAAAAGCTCAGCTCGTTAGTATATGTTTGGCTCATTTAAAGAGGCTCATTAAGTAAATTTACTTGGCTCGACTTTTTAAGGGTAAGACTCGTTAACAACCGAGCCGAGCTCGAATTCAAGTTTTAGGCTCGTATGATAAATGAACCGAGCTCGAAAACTTCAAAGCTTTGCTCGATTCGTTTGCACCCATACTTCTGATTTTGTTTGCGTTATAGTTGAAAGCGAAATCGCCCACATAAAATGGATGTATAGTTGGTGGTAACTAGGTGTGAATCATTGAATTATGAAATAGACCAGCACGTGCCCAATGCAAGGTTCTGAATCTCGTACCAATCAGGGTACTGGTTTTCTTACTGGTACGGTAGGGTACCGGTACCGAGCTGGTACCGGTACCATTTCGGATTTAGCGCTACTACCATTATATGTTAAAAAATTGATAATTTTTCCCAAACTATTAAATTCATCATTCCATAAACTTTCACTAAAAATTAGTAAAAATTTACTTTCCCATAATCCCGTTGTATAATATATATTTTACTGAAAATTATGAGTCTAAGTGTAAAAAAAAAAAAAAGAAAGAAAGAAAGAGGAGAACTTCATGATACCAACGTGCCTAAAATATATGGCAGGGTCTTTCCTATATGGCAGAACATGTAAATGGTAGTACTAATATAAAGAAGAGAGAAAGGGTTAATTTGGTCAATATATCCTTTTAGGATTCCCATTTATAAAGCTCCATCTCTTTGCAATAAAAGTGAAAGTCCATCATTTACTGTATCCTCTTAGGGTTCCCATTTATAAAGCTCCATCTCTTTGCAATAAAAGTTAAAGTCCATCATTTACTGTTTGCTGCTGCTGTGTCCGCCTCTCTCTCTCCTCCATAATCAGCCATGGCAGTAAAGGAAAGGTACAGCAACCCCTCTCTCTAACGTTCAGATCCCCTCTCTCTCAAAAATCTCCCTCAGATCTGAATGTTATATGTTGAAAACCGTTACAGTAAGCAAAAAATCCCCTCACGCACCGATTCGTCTGATGCTTTTGCTCGACAGAGTTCTTGCACCGATCGTCTTCTTCAGAAAAGACCTGCAAAATCTCGGACGAAATTTCCGGTACCATCATATCGGCCGGTTTTTTCCGGAAATTCCGGTATGCTCCGGTAACCACCGGTATTTACACCGGAACGGAATTTGAAGGTTAGGATACCGGTTTTAGACAAATCCGGTACGTACCGGTACAGTACGAGATTACCAACCTTGGCCCAATGTCATTTCTTTGAAACTGTACGGTACATATTTCTACATTAATTTTTTAAAGAATCAATTTTACTACTCTACGAAAGACTGAAGTTTTGACATACCACAAGTGTTTTCTTTTTTATTTTTGATCCGGACATACCAAGTGTTGGAGATGCTCTCAATACTCACTTTAAAAATTACAACTTCATGTGTAGAATATTACTTTCGAAATCTTTTACTATAAAAAAGTGAATAAGAATTTTGAACTTTTTTAATTTTCTCCTCAGAGAGAGAAGTATGTTCTTGAATTGTCATGCATAATTTTCATGAAGCTTTTCTGCAAACGCCATTACAGCTCTTCCATACCTCCCAACCTCAAAACCGTCACTCTCTCCAAAACCCTCCAACTCTGCAAATCCGGCTTCCTTTCTGAACCTCTTCAACTCCTTAACTCTTTAGATTCCCGTGAGAAAATCTCTGTCAAACCAATCCTATTCGCAACCATACTACAGACCTGCACAAAATTTCATTCCCTCACCATTGGACTCCAAATCCACTCCTATGTCATCAAAACCGGGCTCGAAACCGATCACTTCATCGGTAACAGCCTGCTTGCTCTTTATTTCAAACTGGCCTCGAATTTTTCTGAAACAAGGAGGCTGTTTGATGGTCTGTGTATTAAGGATGTTGTTTCTTGGACTTCGATGATTTCGGGTTATATTCGTGTTGGAAAACCCATGAATTCAGTTGTTTTATTTTCAGAAATGTTGGATTTTGGGGTTAAGCCAAATGGGTTCACCTTATCTGCTGTGATCAAGGCGTGTTCTGAGGTGGGTGACGTAATGATTGGTCGGTGCTTTCATGGGGATGTTTTCAGACGTGGGTTTGAATCCGATCCTGTTATTGCTAGTGCTTTGATAGATATGTATGGGAGGAGTTACGAGCCCAGGGATGCACGCCAGCTGTTTGATGAATTGCTCGAACCAGATGCTATTTGTTGGACATCGGTAATTTCAGCTTTAACGAGGAATAATATTTTTGAGGAAGCATTACGGTTCTTTCATTTGATGCAGAGGAAGTATGGGTTGTCGGCGGATGAGTCTACATTTGGGACGGTCTTGACAGCTTGTGGGAATTTAGGTTGGCTAAGACAAGGCAACGAAATGCACGCTAAGGTGATTATGGCAGGACTATCCGGAAATGTGGTTGTTGAAACCAGTCTTGTAGACATGTATGCCAAGTGTGGTTTAGTTGATGAATGTAGACGTGTTTTCGATAGAATGGCCCATAAGAATCCGGTTTCTTGGTGTGCGTTGCTTGGAGGATACTGTCAAAAGGGTTATTTTGACATTGTCATTGAGCTTTTCAGGGAAATGGACGAGGTTTATCTCTACAGCTTTGGAACAGTTCTTCGAGCCTGTGCTGGTTTGGCAGCTATTAGGCAGGGCAAAGAGGTGCACTGTCAGTATTTGAGGAAGGGTAATCGGGGAGATGTTATTGTAGAGTCTGCCCTGGTCGATCTTTATGCTAAATGTGGCTTTATTGATTTTGCTTATAGGATTTTTGTAGAGATGCCAGTTAGAAATTTGATTACTTGGAACTCAATGATTTGTGGGTTCGCTCAGAACGGAAGAGGTGGAGAAGCTATTAGGATGTTCGATGAGATGGTTAACAAGGGGATTAAGCCCGATTACATTAGTTTCATTGGGGTTCTTTTCGCTTGTAGCCATACAGGTTTAATTGATCAAGGGCTCAAGCATTTCATTTCTATGAGTGAGTTATATGGAATTAAAGCTGGAATTGAGCATTACACTTGCATGATTGATCTCCTAAGCCGAGTTGGGCAAATAGAAGAAGCTGAAATTTTGGTACAGCACACAGAATTCAAAGAGGATTCCTCTCTTTGGGCAGCTCTTCTTGGTGCTTGCTCAACTAATACAGATTCAATCGTTGCAGAGCGCATTGCCAAGAAAATGATGAAATTAGAACCTGACTTCCATTTGAGCTACATTCTTCTAGGTAATGTGTATAAAGCGGTTGGGCAGTGGGGTGAGGCTCTTATGATCTTGAGGCTAATGCAAGATAGAGGGGTTAAGAAGATTACTGGCAAGAGCTGGATTTGAGCAGATTATTTTGCAGTTGGCTTGAGTTATTTGGGTATTATCCTACTGAAACTGAATCTGCTGATATCAAAGATGTAGTGTCGTAGTGATGTGAAATATCAGGAGGTTCAAAATCTTCAGTGTTGCATGCTATAGCCAATCAAGATGACACAAAAATATCATTTATGAAGCGCACTCCTTTAGCTGCGTTATAAAACAACATTCTGTATTTGTTAAGAGTTGTTTCTGTTGTCAAATATTTTGCCAACCTAATTGGGGCATCACTAACGTATATACCTCTTTTTATCATATTTGGACTGAGAACCTCATGGAACATTTTCTTTTCTTGATTTTTGTTTTTTGGGATTTTTGTTGTCTGATATCAAATGATGTCATTTGGTTCTAATGAAATAATGTTATCAATTCTAACAATGACAATTCAAAGAGAATAAACATGAAATTTTCAGTGAGATCCTTTGGCGACATTCAGCTGACATATGAACCTACTCTCTATTATAAAAGTTAATACTTTACGACTCAGAAATGTTATGTGAGACATCTAGGAAAAAAAAATAAGTGTTGTCAACTGTCACCGTCTCTCCGTATTTCAACTTGCTTTGATTTCACTGTTTGTTGGTTTTTCTGATGAGAATCTTCTGGCTGAAGCTTAATCATCCGACTAAAATTGGTTGGAGCTATTTTCTTGCAATTTCAGCCCTATAACATTTACAATAACCCAACAAACCTTAAAATGATTCTCAAAATAGAAACCAGGTATTATCTTTAAGGAATCATCCAACATTGATAGTAACTCGATTCTTAGCATGACCAATGCAGATGCCTCTTTTATACCAATTCCCCACCCTTCGGTTTATGCATATACAAGCAACCAAGAAAGAAAGAGTTATGCGATAGTTACAATCTTCTCCAATCAGATGTTTAAATAAAAATAATTTAGAACTACAGCCTTTCTATTGCTTCAAGATTCATCAAACTTATCTCAATGATGGTTTACCCTTTTCCCATTGCTGTGGTGTTAAAGGATTTCTGGGAAGGAGTTATAGGCAATGGTGGATGTACTCTCTTCAAAACAAATCAAACAAATGCTACAGCCATCTTATGGTTTTCAAGGTTTTAGATCCCAAATGCAAGCACCTGCAATGAATGTACCTCAGTTTTTCAGGCCTGTTAGTAGTATTGGGAGCTCTAATGGAAGACACATAATCGGGATTACATATCCATACTGTCCATGGAGGCAACCCATTGTTGTTTGTGGTATACATAAAATATTTGTAGACGTAAAAGCAAAACAAAAATCTTTAAAAAAAACAGAGAAACAACTTATGCTGAATCGTTGTCGAAAAGCAGATTTGTCATCCAGCAAATATAAACAATATACAGCCTCCGATATTAAGTTAGAATACAATGTGAAATTTGACCTAGCCTCAGTTTACATGTCCTGAACTAAGCTTCTTTTAGTCCGAGGTCTGTCGTACTGATAAAGATTTAAGAAATCACAAGAACAAATCGATATTGAAGCAGGCAGTGGGAAGTATAAGAAGATAGCGAATGATTTCGATGTACCAGCAATTATCCTATCAAAGAATCTGTTCACAAGTTGGTCCCTGGTGCCAGATCACATCGCTGCCATCATAGTCCGTCTTGCAGCATCACGCTTCAGCTCAGATTCTTTGCCACTGCCTCTGAAGTACATGTAAACTTGCTGCAATATTGGGACCAAAGGAAGGGGAATCATAGATCAGAAAGAGCACTATTAGATGAGAAGAGAGGAGAGAAAATTTAAGTCAAAATTACAAACCTGGATCACCCAGATGCTGATCAGTGACTCAAGGCAGAAAAATGCAAATCCAATAAAGTAGAAAATCTGCAAGTAAAATGAAATTACTATCAACACAAAATCAAAGTCTCCCATCTATCTATCTGTCTTCCCAACATCTCGGGCATAACAGAAAGCGGGAAGTGGCCGTCACTAGAAACCATTATTTACAATTTAATGTGATTTTTATCTAACATGAGTAAGTTTACTTCGTGTTGAATAAAGTCCACACAAACAGTTTGAATTTCGACACTTTTCTTCTTAGCTGAGTAGAGAAACATGGACCCACTTGCACACGTAGCAAGCCAAGTTGGCAGCAGTCGACTCCAACCGTAATTCCTCACATCAACAGCTAGGTAAAAACCAATAGAAATTTCCACATCGTGATATTCTCTTTCTAAAATATAGCTCTACTAGTCAGGACAAATAATAGAATGTCTTGGTCTCGAGCCAAGACATGCTGAAAGAAATATCCTAGGAGTCAGTGTGCTCAGTCTCCCGTCCTTGGTCAAGCAAATTCTCAATCTAAGCGCACCCATCTCCATTTATATGCTCCGACCTCCCTTTCTACAGCCAAACAGTTATTTCTCCATTCCTAACCCAACCTAAGTTGAGAGCTAAGCAGACAAATCCCCTTGTGATAGGTTTTAAGGTCATGGGAATCGAGAACCCTCGTAGACCTTGCATCACATTATTGGGGTCTTGTGGCTTGGCAACGATAGTTGACCGCTCATAAAGGTGTTAGTCCCACCCTCCATGAGGAACCTGCACCTTTACTGTTCTCACAGATAGAGAGATCTCCAACAGAAGACAACTTTCAAAACCTAATAAAGGCACTTGGAGTGCCCTCAAGGTATTGGATCCACAATGTTCTTCACCTGTAAAGGGCAAGCCAACTGTACGCAGAGACTCATGTGATAAGGACATCGGTACAGCATCTTCCATTGTATGGTTCCGCTTATAGCAGAGACTCCATCTCCATCTCCTTGCATACTTCCCAGAAGTTTCACTCCACTATGCTAACTCCTAAGCAGTCTCCATAATCACCCACGAATAGAACAAGAGAGGGAAATCTTTTGGTTGTTATAATGGTATAATGATACTATCCACACGAGATAAGATCTTAAACTCACCCCGACAATAGCATGACCACTCAAAAGATCTATTGCTGGCAAGATTCCCCTGTAACAAAATAAGAAAATACAATCATCAGATGCTACTTTGCAGGAAAATGTGATGATGGATATAGTGAGCTAACGGAGTATTTAGTTGGTATGCGGCATAACTAGATACACATGAAGGGTAACTAATGAATCTCTGATGCAGTAGTTTGGAGAGAAAATACTATTGCTCCATTAATCTTACCCCTCAACAAGTACAGAGAACATACAAGATCATTAAGTTTAGGCACTATAAGAACTAGAAACACAGAAGCGCATATAAGCCGAAGGAAAAAAACAAATTACATCACTACAATGTCAAACTAGCAGAATCCAAATTCATCTCCTTATTAATCATAAAGCTCCACTTTATGGGGAATACATGTTTCTGCAGAATCAACTGACAAAGACTACTTTCAACAGGAGAAAGTTGCCATAAATTAACTGTACTGTAATATGTTTGTGGAGGAAAACACTTCAAAATACAACAGAGATCTTTGAGGCAAAAAAAAATTCCAGAGAACTTGTTCAGAATTTGTACTTGAGGTTGTTATCAATTCCCATTGTTTTCCCATCTTATACCAGTGAACCCTGTAAAAGAAAACTTACGTGAGGGATTTGCCCTTGAAGATAATTGGAGGAGCAACTGCTGCAAAGACGCAGAAGCCAATATGGACCTGCATTGGATAAAAAGATGAACGACAATAAGACTTCATGAAAACCTTCAACGTAGAAAGCAAACGAACCAAGAAGATTCGAAAGGTTACCATGTAGCACAAGAAAAACCACCCAAACTTCAAAGCACTATCAGTCCTGAAATGGTGCTAACAAAAGATTATGACACATATTATAATCCAATTTCGCAGGACACTAATTACTGATAAAGTGTACTCACCGGTCCAGCTATGAAATCTATGCAAAACACAATATACATACCATGATACTTCATCCGCTCTACACTTCTAATGAAATCATTCAAGCCACTTTTTTATCCACTAACTTAGCACTTAAAATAACATAAGATAGGCTTGATTAGACTAACGGGCAGCGAGAATGGTAACAATGACCTCAAAATGCACAGGACGCCTCTAACCAGATGTTGCCTAGTAGTCGAAAGGCGATAAGTCGAAAAAGAAAATATCATAAAATTATACCTCATTGCACGATAAAGAGGACGATACCACAACACATAAGCCCCTGGAACCCCTGATATGAAGTAGATTATTGCAAGAAACCAAATTGTTGGACCTACAAGAAAAGAAAAATTAAGAGGCTGGTGTGTCATGTTACGGGAGCAAAAGTTCTAGGAGGCCATATAGACTATATAGCATATATATAAACCAACCTTCTCCTTTGATCCAGGCTAAGGTAACTGCTACAATATTCCACAGAAGACACCCTGTCAAACCTGCAAATGTCGGGAAGTTAAATAATTGCTAGCTGAATCTTACAATGATAAAACATACTAATCGGGAAATGCAATCAACCAAATCACCCCAGCCAAAGTCCATAAAGAGTTAAATAGATCTCAACAAAAGACCACGAACATTTCAAGAACAAATAGAAAAGTATAATCCACCTATGTTTTCAGATGAATAGCCCATGATATATATGATAACCTAAAATTTTGCATAACATTTCATGTCAGTAGAGATGTTCCCAAAGGTGCCCCTTCTTCCAATGGTACTATAATTCCTATTCCTATCCCTCCATTCCCTCTTTTGGTCTATCTACATTCCAAGAAATTCATATGCTCCACGGACGGAGCAAAAAGTGCAGTCTTGGTCAGAGCAAGCCACCCTATTCTATTACCAGACATAATTGGGAGAAGCTCATCCGAAACTAGAGCAAGAAACGCCTCATTTTGTTTTGTTCCTGTTTTTCATTTCTTTCTTTTTCAATCCAAGGGGGAGTTCTCATATTTAGAATCTTTCTGCGGTGTGCTCCGTTTACTTTTCTTTCGTACTTTCTTCTTTTTACCACGCGATAGGTCAGCGAAGCGTGAGCGGGCGCGGAGAAGTAAAGGCCACACACTTCGGCCTAACGGGAATGGGAATAAGCAACGACGAAATTACAAGATGAGGTGCCCCGGGCACCCCCATTTAGAAAGAAGGATCGAAGGTTTTGGGCCTGTAGCTTTTCCCGTCCCCCCTTCGTCGGGTGGTCCTTGTGTGGGGGGTGCGCCACCAGAAATCGGGCTTGAAGCTCTCACCTTACCAATGAGCCGACAGCTGATGGCTGTTGGTCACGACTACTACCAAAGCTATAAGCTTTAATAGTATGTTTAAATAATTTTATCTTTCTTTGGCTTGATCGAAGGTTCCTATTATTTTTTTAAGAAAGATTAGGCTTGGCGAGAAAGAGGCATTCACTACTTCCGAATCTCCGTCTGTCTTCATTTTCCTTCTTCGGCACTCCCAGATCGGTTACGTCGATCGGCCATAGAACCAGTTTTTGATGAGTGATAGGTCGCCCCAAGTTCTATTCCTTTCTCAATTCAGGAAGTTTGAAGTTGAAATGGTTGGACGGACAATCAGCTTCACCTAGGAACGTGCCATCATTTATGCGGTTTCGATTGCTTCTGCTTGTGTTGCCCATCATTTATTCAAAGAAAAGGGTACTTCTATCAAACAGAAGACGTTGACTACTAAACCAGAGAAGGACGAAGAGTGGAATAGGAAGAGCTGACTTCGGGTATTCTATAAGCTGGATCTAAGCATTTTGTTTAGTCAGCGCTCATGGGCAAGTACACATCGGCGGGATCTCGATTCCTACTAAGCCTAGTCCACGAACTAAACCTAAACTTTATATAAGATCCAACTGAACTTGACTAGCGGGGAAGCCCTTCCTATTTTATTACTGTGAATGCGATTAGGGAGATCAAATCCTACTGCTAGGGAAAGCTAGGTGTTTACCAACTACAATCTAGAAGCAGTAACTAAAGAAGGAAGGATACGGCATAGGTAGCTTCCGTATGAGAACTAAAAGCAATACAGATGTAGCATTTCGCGGAAGAAAGATCGGCGACACCAATCACTTAGATTAGAGGCCTAGTTGATGACCCGTTTGTTGATGGAGAGGAACTAGCTTCTAGTAAATTCACAGATGTAGTAGCAGGCTCGGCATCGTAAGCATAGAATATAAACCTAATCTGGGCGGAAGGCTGCTTGCGTGCTTGCTTAATACACAACTTCTGCTTCATTCTGGTACTGGTCTCCCAGTTTTCTGTCCTCGTCTCAGCAGTTTTGGGCTCGGGAGGCTTTTTATGTTGACATACTATACAAAAACCAGTCCTAAAGAATGTGGTAAGCGCATTAGCTTTTCGATCGTCACACTACAAGAATTCCAAGCTCCGGGAATCAAGAAGCTCATGATAAAAAAGGAAAGGTAGTTAAGGGAGATAACTTTGCATCACTGAGATCAGGAAATTTCATAACAATACCAAGATTTACACATAAAAGTTAGGTGAGGGCCACAACTTTACCATAGCTTCTTCCGCAAAAACTGAGAGAGAGAGAGAGAATTTTCATTCAAGAATAACTTAATGACCCTTTCATTTTCTCTGTACAAAAAAAAAAACCTCGTGGTTTTCCCAATCTACGACTGTAGTGAGAAGAATATTGGAGAATGGATAGGCTAGCCACCAGGCTGGTTAGCTATGTAACAGTAATAAGACTTGCAAAAGCAGCGAATGAATCACCAAGAAAGACCTAGAGTTGCTGCAATCAACATCTTATTCAATGAAGAGTCGAAGACACCTTGGAAACACCTTTCCAGCTTAGGCCCCATTCCTTCTGAAAAAGAGACTAAAGGGTTTAGTCTCCTTAAATCACCTTGTTTCTAAATAACACGCCTCGCGCACGCACACACATATGCAATTCACAAGATCAAAAGAAAAAAAAAAGAGTAAGGCCAAATCATAAATTTATGATTACAGTACAAGCTGAAATTGCAATACTACTAAGAGGGCCCAACACAACAAATAAAGAGACCATGCAACCAATTGAGACATCATTACAAATTGATGATATTTTGAAAATCAAGATTCGAGGAGAGGTTATGAATGTGGTTGCAACAAACTGAAGATATAATTTCCAACAATACTAAGAAGTTATGCATGGCAATTGAAGTGAAAGTGGACTTGAAAATTCATAGTCTTCGTCCATAAAGTCAAAGATTGATAAATCAACCAAAGAAATTTAGCCTTAAAACCTACAAACCCATATGCACCATGGCATAACATAGGCATGTCGATATAGGCAACAAGATAATGTCTTTTATTCTGGATGCAGAAAATATAGATCCTCGAGAACAGAAAGTAGACATCCACTATAATCTTCCTCATACGGGTCACCTTTATGATTGCTGGACCAACTTATGGGACAACAAGGTACTGTAAGCATAAAAAATTTCTTCAGCAGAAGAGAAATGTCCTAAATGACTTCACTGTAGGGCTTGGTCTTCAACCTTCATCAATAGAAGAGGGTATACATATGATGGCTGAGTATGATTTTGAAGGCAAATTGCTTCTAAGAACTGACAGGTTTCGATAGCAAGAACAAGAAAGTTTCTTTTAGCATTTCGCATGGGCACCAAATAACCCAGGGCAAGTAATCAATTTCCAAGTGCTAAGTCAAAGGAGCAAGCAACTTGGCATAAAAAGGACAACTACACAAGCAGCAAGTGATAGGCAGTGAAATGGGTTGGGCAAAGACTTTCACATACAAATTCCTCTGATGGGAGTAGCCAATAGGTGGTCAGTGAGCTGATAGTGGAGCCCTCTGTGACAGGCTCTGAGTTAGATGAGACTGGCGGAAATGGAAGACGAGAACAGAGGCTGTCTTAGATGGAGAGGGTAGAGAGGCACTGGAGCTTCTAAGCTTGCCGGAGCTGTTCAATTGCTTCCATGGAGGATGATATCCCCATTTTATTGGGTAGGCCTTGGAGGCCATGTCACCTACCCATAGTAATTAGTATCCGTGCTTGGGGGAACATATGGCTTATCCTCCTTAATCAAATGATATGGTGGCATCGACGCCAACTTAACAAAAAATAAAAGTCACAAGTAGCAGGTGTTACATGCCATGACGGAGATACAGAGACGTGTACACACACCATGAAGATTAGAATGGGGCGATTGTGTGGCTGCGTATCAAAGATTTAAAATCCCCCAGCCCACAAAAGGATTAAATGCATTATGCTTCTGTGGAAACGAGTCTAGTAGAGGAAATAAAAGACATGGAACTAATGCTAGTACAGAGATTTGACAGTCTATAGTGCAACATCAATTTTATAGAGATAAAACCTAGAAAACTTTAGTTATGCATTAATAACTATCAATTTTTCTTGTTGATTTTAGGTTAGCATTTTACGTACCTCTCTTTTTACCATAGTAATCAACCATTCAATAACCCCTACCATACAGAACCCAAGCTCTAGACTAAAAAAATAGCCCCCATCCATCCATTCTAGCAAAAATAATAATTCCCTCATAGTCAAGGAATTTCAAGCAAGGTTTCCCTTTCAACCCATTAAAATGAAGTGAGAAGCATGTACAATTCTCTTTGAAGTATTAGCATCTGGGTAAAAGTGAACTTCAATATGAAAAATGAGAGTTGAAGCTAACATACCCAACAGTGTTGTGAATGCAACATACTGCAACTTTTGTAAATGGATTGGAATTTCATTTGCAATATCATGATGAATGATTGGAAAAAATGGTGGCCAGTTTTTCTCCTCTATGACAACTCCAGCTGCAAACAAAAGGAGTAACTTGCGTTGCATATTAATGAAC
The DNA here is from genome assembly GCA_036023075.1 of Gaultheria prostrata. Classification (NCBI taxonomy): domain Eukaryota; kingdom Viridiplantae; phylum Streptophyta; class Magnoliopsida; order Ericales; family Ericaceae; genus Gaultheria; species Gaultheria prostrata. Next base: position 34,876 of record JAXBDA010002467.1, read on the forward strand.
CACGTAAATCAACCTATTTGATTGTTTCCTTAATGAATTTATATAGACAATTGAACTACCCCGTGTCATAGCATCCTCCCTCCTTTTCAATTCCTGCATAGCATCACCAAAGTTCATGAGTGATCATCATAAGGATTAATTATGCTTAAAGTGCAATGAACAACATGTACAATTTACGGCACGTGGAACGCAGCTGATGTCCAAGAATAGAACAAAGTTGTGATGGATCTTTTGGGAATCCAATAAGAAAACAAGAACTAAACTGACAATCGACAAGATCAAGACAAATTGCCCATCAAAACAAACTAAGAATTGAACGATGTTCTGATGGATCTTCTGGGAATCCAATAAAATGCAAGAACTAAAACCCCAATGAACAAGACATCAAAACAAATTACAAAATCAGAAAAATAGGCATTCAATATATCCAATACCATGCTTATTGCATCTTCAATCCTACGTTCCTACCTATGCAATTTGGACTACTGACCACTAAGAAGCACCCTGAAATATCTTTAACACTGGTCCAAAAGTGCCCCAATTTCTTTTCTTATGAATAGGGCTTTCAACATGGACCTTAACAATTTTATGTGCGCTGCTTCAACACTTGTTGAATAGCTTCATATATATTGGTGGGCACATTTCCCAGCAACTTAATATTTGAAACAATTGGTAACTTGACATCGTATCAAGCTTAGGTTCGGAGAAGTCTTGGGTTCAAGTCTCTCTGTTAGCTTTTGTTCCTCGTTTGAATTTTTTTTTTTTTTCCTTCGTATTCTATTTCACTCTATCTGTCGATGTGTGCCTCACCATACGCAAGACGGGGTTGCATGTGAGGGAGGGTGTTGAATAGCATAATATCTATTGTTGGACCCATTTCCTAACAGCTTAAGCTTTGGAGAATGGGTAACTTAACAGTGTAGATTGTGGAAAATAGTTTTATAATACTTTAGAACACTATTATCTAGATGTATTTGGGACATAAAACTGACTAAATAGCTATTGTTTTGTTTATACTTACGCGCTATGCTTATACTGTCGTGTGTCACTAAGAGAAATTTTTTTTTTTTTTTTTATGGTTTTCCATGTCAAAGTGTCCATTCCATGTTCCATGTCCTTCGTATACAAGCGAGTGATACCACACTAATACTAGAGAGATGTCACACATGATTCAAAATTACAAGCAAGCAAACTCCAACTCCAATTAATATTCTCAAACAAAATTTAATTTGAAAGCATAGCATACAAGACTTCTAAATTTAAGTAGAAGTTACAAATTCAGAAGCTATACAATAAAACAGGATATGAAAGTACCTGCTCCCGCTTCCTTAATTCAGCCTCCTTAGCTTGGAGTTCCTTCTCCTTCATTCTGTAGTCCTAAATTTCAACAAGGGAGAAAACAATTAGAGGAGCCTATGTGCATACAAACATATGTAAAGCAATTTCACATCCTTTGGAACTTAATCAACCTTTGCACTATCAAGGGGGATATCAACTGTATTGCCACGGTCATAGTCAGCAGGTTCAGGAGGAAGCGGTGAAAGCCTTGAGTTTGCAGCAGGGGGAACTCTTCCAGGATTCTAGTTTAAGAACAAGAATTAAGTACACAACAAGCAAGAGAATAAATGATCATCTACAAAGAACCAGGTCTTATCCAAGGTAAATAGCCTCAGAAATGCATGATGATGTAAGCCATCAAGTTCGTATACACTATTCCATGGCGGAAGAGGGCTCATCAAGCAAGGAGGCCAAACAAGCAAATGTAACCAAAGAGAAATACATTTAGGAGCATCTGGTTCAATGAATAATATCTAAGTTAGTGATGAATTTGAATCTGAGAGTGATCTCTTAATCCAATGTCATGTTTGAGGTGTGCCTATAATATTTGATTCAGCAATCCAATATAAGCTTTTTGTGATGCAAAGACCATTTCCTAAATCTTCATAGCATGTCATCTACAGCAATTGCTAACAAGGATTGATAGGCAAAACCATAGAAAGACAGTCAAAAGAAGCACCAGCACATCAAATTAAATCGCGGTATCAATTGTCAAAGAAATGAAGAAGATAGTTGACCCGAGCGAAAGGAAAAGAACTCATAACTCGTACCACCCATTTAAATCTACCACCAAAGCTTTTTGGTTGCAGTTTCAAGATTTCAGAATTACAAACATTTTCCAAAAAGTTGACTTTTAAAACCAAATACCGTTTTCAAATCTTATTCATTTTTTAGAAAAATGGTTTGCAATGATATAAAAAGATGACTCCTTTTTTGTATCATATCCAAAACAAGTTTCGAAAATAGTCAGCCAGGCAAAGTTCGGAAAATGAATCCAGAAATCAGGTTATAAAAGCCGTAACCAAACAGGGGTTTAGGAACAAATCAATATACCAATATACAGATCCGGAAATACAGAAACCGAAACATCAGAATCAAATGCATTTACAAGAAACAAAATCAGTAATGTCCAAACACCCACAAAACATTAACCATTCCTACAATTTTGTCAATCAAATCTGCACAAAACCATAAAATGTATTCCCATACATTCTTACCAAAGCAAAAATCACGTATTTCGATATACTTTTTAGAACTTACAGCAAATGGGTTCACTTCCTGTTCCTCAAACGGATTGGAATCGTAACGGCCAGCCATGAATCAGAAACAGATCACGAAAATGGTAAAAATTGGAGATTCAAATGAAGTAATCTCAAACGGGTCAAAAAAAAAGCACGATTTGAAAAAATATCAGGGTTTTGATTTCAAGTTGGATTGGGTGAAAAGGAAGACAAGTTGCTGGCGAAGCGCGAAGCATACGGTACGTCGTTTGTTTTGGTATTGTGACTCTCTTTTGTTTGTTTCGCAGGAAAAACTCAAAACATCATACCGGGAAAGTTATGTAGATTCTGATTTTTTTGTCCTAATAAGCTCCATGCAAAATAAATTACGTCATATTGACCCAATTTAATAAAAAAAATCATTCTTTAATATTTTTTCCCTTTGCTGCTTTAAACTTAAGTTTATTTCTTACTTTTACCTATTCAAGGAAATTTTAATTAGGCATCTTGTATCAATATTACTATTATGCTTCCATCCTATGAGATTCGAATTTTTATGATTCTATCCTGAAAATGGATAATTGGACCATCGTTCCCTTATTATTAGTATATTTATATACCAGTTATATTTTTCTTAACTAAATCTAATATGTATAGTTAGTTACCTTAAAATTAGGATCTCCTTATTGATTCATTTCCTCCCCTGATTTACTCATTTTAAAATTCCTAAAATCTCTCTCTCTCTCTCTCTCTCTCTCTCTCTCTCTCTCTCTCCTCCCTGACTCCATGATAGGGTTTGTGCATCTTCAACTCCAGCCACCACTGCAAAAAAAAAAAAAAACACTGGCCACCACCGCCATACCATTTGTAGGATACAAATAGGATCCTGACGAAATCCACCACCGCCATGTCGTCCACCACCGCCGCCATCCAGCCATATAGCACACAACACCGCCCGTGCACCACCACCTTCTCCCATGACGACTCTGATCGCCACTCCAACCGTTGGATACAAATATCCTAACGACAACCATCAATCCTCAATCGATCTCGGTGGCAACGAAAAACCCAATGAGTAACCTCGATCGATCTCGCAATCTTATTTGATTACTTTCCTTTGTTTTGTTTTGTTTTGTATGGTGGTGGTGGGTTTCAAATCTTGTTAATGGCAGTATTTTTTTCCCGATTTAATGGTGGGTTTTTTTTTTCGATTCAAGGCAGGTATTCTTTTTGATACAGTAATAATGGTAAATCAATAAACCATATTCACATATGCTTTAAAAGATGGTTATTTTGTACATCGAATATGATTTATTGATTTACTACTTTTACCATATTCACATGTGCTTTAAGAGATGTTATTGCATACGGTAAATATGGTTTATTAATGTATCATGTTTTTCATGGATAAAATGGTCAATCGGAATGGGAAGGACTACATGTGGTTTTATAGAACCATATTTTTCATGGTTTTGGCTTGGGTTTTGGATTTATGGTGCATTAATCTATCGTATGTTTTATGGGTTTTTATGTGGTGCATTAATCTACCTTGTTCTTAAGTTATTTTTGTATCTGAAATCTGATTTTTATGCTTGAACTACATATGCCTATTTTTATGGTGCATTAAAAATGACATAATTATTTATTTTTAATTTTATTTCGAGATTTTAGGAAAGATTAGGAGAAAGAGAGATTGAGATAAATTAGGAAATATTAGGAGAGAGAAATGTTAGGAAATTAGAAGAGAAAAAGGGTATTTTGGGGTTTATTTGAATTTCAGGATGGAATCATAAGTATTCAAATCTCATAGGATAAAATCATAATGATATTTTTGATACAGGATGCCTAATTAACTCTCCCTTCAATAAATCTAGCATCATACCCAAGTACACAAATAAATACACATTTACACTCACAAAAGAAAGGTGGGTCCCATACAAACACCGGAGGTGTAGTCTGCGCTATTCAAATATTATAGTTTTTCAATAGTTGTATTAAAACGGTCTTTTTTTTTTTTATGTAGCCGTGTTACATCGTTGTTATTTTTTTCTGATGTTTGTAATTTGGAGTACTTATTCATTGTTGTATGGGTTGTAATTCAAATATCATGTTTTTTTTTTGTAGTCATCGTATTTTATCATGATTGAAGTGATTCATTTTCGAAAAAGAAAGAGAAAATCGGTTTAGAATTAAAAAATGCATTTGAATGTGCTTTCAAAAAGGTGGAATTATTTGAATCCATTTTATATAGCATAATGTTTCGTTGAGTGAAATATTAAGTAGATAGTGAATAGTGACTCTTCACAAATGAAGAGGAACTATTCATTTTACAAAATATAGAGATAGTGTAGAAACTAGAAAGCCTGGGGTGTATCTCTTTCGAAGAATTAGCTCTATGCTTTATCTCTAGAAGGTGTTTGACGAGGCTAGTGTACGTGGATGCATATAAATAGAAAAGCAATGACATTGGATAAGAAGAAGAGAAACCCTATCATCAGATAATTGTACAAGCAGTAATACTCTTTTTTTATAAATTACAACAAAAAATTGTATGGCCCCGAAATCTGAGCTCAACTAGGCCTCGAAAAGTATAGGGTCGACCTTCTGCACACTAGTCCCAAACACAAATACTAGTAGGAAAAAAATCATTGCTGATTTGGGATGAGGCAAATACAAAGGGAACATAAATCAAAACGAACTTGTAACGCCCCTAATTTTCAAAACGTTAAATTTATTAAAAAGAAATAAATAAATCTTACAACAATATTCCACTATGGAAATTACACAAATCTCCTTGCCAAATACATTTATTCTCTACTGAGGAATCTAGGGTATCTCTACTCCATGGCACATCCGTCAGCCCTAGTGGTGTCCTGTCCAACTCTGTATGCCTCCAAGCTATAGAATTCCTCATGTCCATCTCTATAGCCTAGCATAATACGTCAGAGTCGCAGAGCAACATCGTGGTATTAAGTCAGGGTTACACAAGTGCAACACCGTGAGCGATAACGCTCAGCAAAAACCACTACCCCAAATCCTTATACTAGTAGTTATAAAAGATTTCGACAGAAATGAATGACAGTAGTTTAGCAGCAAAACAATAAAACATGATGGGATGCTTGTGTCCATGCACATGTGTATCGCACGTATAGAACAGTGTCTCGTATTATCTTTCAGTGTTGGCATTCTTCTTCTAATTTATCTAAGTGTGGGACTGCTTCCGACCACTAGGCTTACAACCTACTCACTCCACTCTATGGCACTGCTTCCGACCACTGGGTCTACTGTCTATCACTCGAAAGTATTGGTCCGTTTACGTCTCCTTTCAACTGACGGTCGCCAACCTTTCTAAGCATGGTCTCGGCCATCTTGTATCACAGCGCACCCAATCATGATACAAAGTCCGTCTACCATGTGCCCATACGAACATAGTCCCGACCGTCTTGTATCAAGGCGCACACTAACATAATACAAGGTCTGTCCACCATGATGTTGTACACGTTGAGCCCTAACCACATCACGGACCGCATCTGCATGAACGGCGGCGCTCAAACGGCACTACCATATTCAATTCTATTCAATCAAACAATCCATTTTCATTCTCATCTCATTTCTCGTCAACAACTATTCATTTTCTCGATAACTGTGTCGTGTCGTTTCTCGTAAACGTGTCTCGTGAATATGCAACATGTCTCGTAAAACTCATTTCATGAATATGCAACTTCCTCGTAAAACTTGTTCCAAACCAATGCAATTTTTCTCGTAATTCATGTCACATAAATTCATGATTTCTCCTACGCAATTCTTTTTTAAAACCAATCTAGGTGTTTGTAGAAAAACAATACTAAACAGCTACATATATAGTCACATTTCAGTTCATAAGTTCAAAATCCCGTGTCTCGTGATTATTCCATAAATTAATAATGTCATTTATGAACAGACTAGTACTCAACCATATGTTTTTCCAAAAACTAATCGGGCATTATAACGACGTAAAATTTATAAGTCGAATTACTAACGGTCATTATAACTACTACGTGTTATTGAAAAAGTAATTTTTAGAACTATCGACTAATTTTTCTCAAAAACCGAATCACGTTAGTAATGACTAGTAAATTATGAGTAGAAACCCGAGCATTATAACGACTACGTAAAATACTATATTTAGGAAATAGGATCGGAGTATCTACCTTAATTCCGAGGGTAAGTCGGAAGACGCACAAGCTAATCCGGGGGTGGTACATCGGCGGCGTAACGGCTACTAACTTCCATAAGAAAAAGAAAGATTTCTTTTTCTTAAAAACACCAAGCTACTAACTTTCCTACTACTTTTTGAATTGAGAGGCGGTTTTTAGCAGTGGAGAGTGGCGGTTCTAGGTTGAATATGAAGAACTATGTTGAATTTCAGGAGAAACCAAACCAATTAACTTCAAGAACAATGAGAGTTTCTCTCTCTAGAACTACTACAAAGGTGGTGAAGGATTGGAGTGAAGAACAATGAGAGCATGGGGCTCATTTATAGGCAAAGATTTAGCCCCCTCTCCCTCTCTCATGGCCGGCCTCTCCCTCTCCCTTTTTTCCTCTCATGTGCTCTCATTAATTGCTCATAAATTTACCAAGAATCATGGGATTTTGGAAGAATAAAATCCATAGGTTTCCTCATGAGATTCTTTAGCTTCCTAGATACTTTGGTTAGGGTCTTTAATGGGAGAATCATGGGAAAAATCTAGGATGCTATATATTGAGTTAATTAAATAATCATCCACTTTTTGGACACCATGTAAATTTTCATCCTACCCACTTCACAGGGTTATGTTTTCATCCTCTTTATATGTAATTTTCCATTATTACCCTTAGGTTGACATTAATGTATAACAAAACAAATTCAATTCCAAATTTGTAGGGATTTTATTTTGGAACTTCCAAAAATTATGG
>JAXBDA010002468.1:0-42368 GCA_036023075.1 Gaultheria prostrata
CCCCCCTCAATTTTTATTAGATTTGATATAATTTTTGCTTTAGGCTAGACGAGTGGAATCAGAAAAGTAGTAAAATAACAAATACACCAAAATTGAAAAAATTTCATGTAAAATACAAATATTTTCGGATTGTTGATTTTGAACTTTTTTCAATTTGGGCTATAAATTAATAGACTTTTTATTACTCTTCATCGAGCCGAATAAAATAATATATGTAAAAATTAGCATGAAATAAAAATTAAGATAAAACAGCCTTTTTTTTTTATCCGCAAAATGGGTAGAAGGGGACAACCAGCGTAGCATTGTATTTGAAGTCAAGGATGTCTTTTAATCCAACGTATCATAGTTGTGAAATACAACGAATCTTTTGAGGAGGAGGCAAAGGCGTATTTGAGAGAGCTAATTGACAGAAATTTGATTCAAGTAGCAGAAAGAAACTGGAGGAGAATCATAACATGCCGAGTGCATCATCTGCTCCATGATTTTGAAATTGAAAAGTCTAAGGAGCTAAATTTTCTTCGTATCTATGAGGGAACACTTGCTCCCAACAGTCGAAGACTAGCCTCTTATTATGCATTTCAGAGGTTTGTGTCGTTGGACAATTCAGATATGCGTTTACGAACCCTCATGTTTTTCAGTGTAGAAGACAAAAAAATGGAAATAGCACAGCTACAGTCACCATCCATCATTTTTCGACCAAGAGACGGAGGAAAGACAGGCTGATGAAATTGGAAAATTGATTCATTTGAGGTACCTGGGATTAATATGGCACCAATATAAAAACCGCTCTCACAATTCATTCGTAACTTACATGCCCTGCAAACTCTGGAACTGAATACAAATCATGTTCGTGAGCCAATTCAGTTACCCGATGAGGTATGTAAAGCAAAGCAGTTGAGACATTTAATTGGACGTTTCAAGTGGACAATATGAAAAATCTTCGAACTCTCCAAGGGGTTATCGTCAAGGACCAGATGGAATTTAACCCAATGGATCTGATCAATCTTTGCGAGCTCCATGTAGAATATGCCGGTGAGGGCATTGTGGATTCTATTGGTGGATTAAGAAGCCTCCACTCCTTGCACATACGAGTTTCTAGTAAGCATACGCTGATTCCTGAGGTCCACTTGCACCCGCTCTGTCACTGCCAACACCTAGTCCAATTGATGTTGCTTGCGGGGTTCACGACAGTTTGGAAGCTGCCGACAGAGGTGCTTCCAAATCTCAAGTACCTCTCGGTAGTAGGAGGCAGGTTTACCGAAGATCCTATGCCAATGTTGGAGAAGCTACCGAAATTTACAGTTCTTGTGATGTATTTTTGTCGTCTAACAGAATTGGTTTGCATCACTGCTGGAGGATTCCCTCAACTCCAGATCCTACAAAATGATGATAGTGCCATGAATAAGTTCCAAGTGGAAGGAGGAATGCCTGTGCTCAAGGGTATGTTAATAAAAGGCAAATGTGATTTTTCGATCCCAGATAGACTACGGATCGACCAACCCAACTCTGCAGCCCCTTATTGTCCTCTTGGTCTCTGTTTTTCTTTCTTTTTTGTTTTGTTTTCATTTGATAAGCTTTTTTTTCCCCTTGCCCTCGGATGACTCGTTAATGACAGTCCAATTTAGTGAATCTGCTGCTTATGTTATGTCATGCTAAATTACTTCCATTAATTTGTTATAAATAAAGGACCTGTGTGGTTTGTGTTTTCACTGAAGAATTATCGATGACAAACAAACTCAGTCACAAGTGTACAATGTTGCCACACAGTGTCTTCCACTTTGCTCTCGGCTCCTTTTTTCCCATGTTCAGACCAGTGCACCACAAAGTCCAAAACACTTCAAATATAGAGTAACACCTAAAGGAAAAAAAACTCCGCAGATCATTTCAGTTGTTTCCTAGTTGGAGCCTTGGAGGAAAAAGAGAACTTCTACGAAAGTGTTTTCTTTCTAATATAGCTTGTTTTTTTCTTCTGAAAGTTTAGGTCAATTTGGAGTTGTTGAGAGTGGGAATATAATAGCATAAATGGTGGACGGGAACAAAATAAAGTCTTGACTTCCTGTTTGCTTTGCCTAGTCGATGACAAACAAACTCGGTGCAAGAGATTAGCGGTGGCTGGTCGATCGAGTTCTTCCTAATCGACTCTCTCTCTCTCTGTGTTCAAGCTCTGCTACAATTAGTTCAGGTGCCTTGATTTTCATTTTATTCCAGTCTCTCACTTGACATGCATGCGTACTTAAGTTCATGCTTCTGGAGATTCCTGAAACTGTGAGGATGTTTTACAACGTTTTCTTTTTAAGTTAGCTTGCTCTTGATGGGCTTTAAGAATTTTAGATTGCTGTTAAACACATTATTAACTTGTGCCGCCATCCAGTTTTCAATTCAAACATTCTTTCACGCAAAGTTTGCTTCAATTCATGGAAATTGGCCGGTCTTCTAGTTCAGGAATCCTTTTTACTAACATACTTTTGAGTCATCTATAATGCTTAATTTATGGAGCATGGCCCTAATAATTGAGATTCAAAAGTATGATCATGTATGGATCGATGTCAGCAGTCAGATTATAATAAAGACTAGCAGGGCCGGCCCAAGGTCCAAGCCCAATAGGCCTGGGCCTAGGGTATCCAAGAAATTTAACATTTTAGGGCACTCCCATAGGTTTTAGGTTTGGGCTTGATTAAAAGTCTTTTTAAGACTAATATACAAAATTTTAAGGCCCAATTGGTCTCAGCCCAGAAAATCTTTAGAGCTCTCATTTTGTAGTGGAAGTTGCCTTCTCACTTTTCTGAGTATCTGATGTGGGACAGGACTAAAGGTATAAAGGCCGTGTGTTAGAATCAAGGACTTCAAGTCAGTTTACCCAATTAAGCCATAAAGACTGTGTTAGAAAGTTAGCCACAAGCTAGAGTAATTTCTACGGGATTAACAAAATGCATCGAGACAGTCCTTTACATGAACAACTCGATTTAAAGAACATAAGTATGGATCTAAGTTTGAAGGGCACATTATTGTTAAGTAGGCTAGGGCACTCCGGACCTTGGACCGGCCCTGTAGACTAGTGTATCGTTTCTGAGAATAAGGAAACTGAAACAGTACAAAACAGTTGTCTTACTGATGTGTAGTTTAGAACTCATTTGATAGCCTCTAACTCCAACTGATTCGAAGTACCCCCTTAATCAACCTTTATTTTGTTATTCTAGCTAGCAATTCAGGCTTACAAATATGCATACAAGTTTTTTGTGAGCCATTGCCACACACAAAAGTTGCCGTTATTCATGTCTTCTATGTCTCCCTAAAGCAAACCAAACTTTATGCAGTCCATCTAATGCTCCATTCAGTTATCAAGGATGTTGTGCAAGAAAATTAGTCCTAGGAAGTGAATTGAAGTGAAGACAGGAAAAGAAAATTTGTTTTCCTGTGAGTGTTCATTTGACAAAAGAATTATGTAGGAAAACTAAAATTTAGTTGTTCATTTGCCAAGAAAAAGAAACTTATGGGAAATTTCTTTTATCTTGATTCAATAGCTATTTTAAATAAAAGTAATTTGGGAGCTATATGTCTGGGTAGAAATTAATACATACGGATTGCTACCTTTATATCATTAAACTACTCTAAAATCAACCATAAAAAAAATATTTTGTCTGGTTTGCTTAATAAGCCTGTTGATTTTTTTTTTTGGTCTCTTTTCAATTTTCATAACTACTTGTTTCGCTTCCAATTTTTGTGGAAATCGAAAAAATAAAAAAATGTTGATCAAAACTCAATTATTATTTTTTGAATAAAGAGAACAATAAGCCCATATTTATTGCAAAAAATAAAGAAAAAATAGAGTATTGTACGAAATAAGGGAAACAAAAGGAGTGAGGGAGATCATTGACGCAAAAAATTTGAGAATGGAGGGAGGTTAGAACTTTTCCGCGACGCTAAATTCCATATATTTTGCAGGATCTGTTTTAAGGAAAAGTGAGTCCTGATGGGAAAATCATTTTCCTTGTAACTGAACACTCCAAAATATATGGGAAAACAAACTTTCTCGTCCTTTCCCATCCTTTATTGACAATTGAACGGGACCTAAAGGTGAACTTATCTCTTAATATAGCTTTAGTACTACTCCAGCAAGAATTTTGGTCTCATATGTTAATTTTGGTTATTTATCCTCGTGTATTAGTGTGAGAGATGCAAGGAACAATCGCTGCTAATTAAGGATGGTTGATGCTGTTGTCTCCTTCGTAGTGGAAAGACTTGGTGACCTTCTCATCGAACAAGTTGTTTTTTTACGAGGAGTGAAAGATGATGTTCTCTGGTTGAGAAACAAATTGAAATACCTGTTGTGTTTCTTGAAAGATGCAGAAGAAAAGCAAGATGTCGACAATCGGATGCGCCAATGGATATCCGATATGAGAGATGTTGCTTATGAGGCTGAGGATATTATTGACGACTTCGTCCTCAAAGTTGAAGCAGAACCAGAAGGGAATCAGGGAGTAGTACTCCAAAGAAGATGGGGTTAAAAGATTGCTTTGAGAAGTATTTTTGCATTTGCAGCAAAAATGCTAGCCTCATCCAACAAGCAAATCTTTATGGTATAGGACGTGAAATAAACACACTGAAGACCAAGCTCACTCAGATCCAACAAAATCAAGTAACTTTGAATACAAGAAGTTTTGACTTTGCAACAAAAGGATCAGATCGCATAAATTTGTTAGACAATTGGCTACGAAAAGAACGCCCATATAAAGACAATGAGTATGTTGTAGGCTTCAAGGAGGACGCTGGCAAACTGATGTCTGAACTTGTAAAGGAAGTGAGAGATCGGTATGTGATCTCAATCGTGGGCACCGGAGGCTTGGGTAAGACAACTATAGCTCGAAAGCTTTACAACACTCTTAGTCCTATGAACAAATTTGACTGCTATGGTTGGGTTTCTGTGTCCAATGATTACCAAATCCAAGATCTTCTTCGATCAACAATAAAATCGCTCAAAAGGCCAACCACCAAAGAGGAACTAGAATTTATAGAGAACATGAAAAAAGATGATTTGGAGCCCTATTTACGTGATTACTTGAAAGGACGTCGATATTTGGTGGTGCTTGACGATGTATGGGACGTAAATGCTTGGCCAAGCTTGGTGAGAGCATTTCCAAATGAGAATAATGGAAGCAGAGTAATCATGACAACCCGAAACAAAGTTGTTGCCGAGTCTATCAATGAGAGAGCATATGTCCATGAGCTACCATTTCTGAAGGAAGCAGAAAGTTGGGAATTGTTTTGTAGTAAAGCATTTCCTAACTACGACGACGAGGTTGGAAACCAAAAAAGTGGTTGCCCTCCACCCTTCGAGACTGTGGCGAGAGAGATGGCCAGCAAATGTCATGGCTTACCGCTAGCCATAGTCGTGTTGGGTGGCCTACTGCGAGGAAAAGATCTTGACGAGTGGTTCAAGTTGAAAGAGCACATGTGGCGCCATGTAAGGGATCATGAGGCAAATCGAGTTCAACGTATATTGGCTTCAAGTTTCAACGATTTGCCTTATCGCTTGAAGTCATGCTTTCTTTACTTGGGTTTGTTTCCAGAAGACTTTGAAATTGATGCAAAAAAACTCTGTCGGTTGTGGGTGGCAGAGGGCTTCATAAAACTAGACAAAGAATCTTTTGAGGAGGAGGCCGAGGTGTATTTGAGAGAGCTAATTGACAGAAGTTTGGTTCAAGTAGTAGAAAGAAACTGGAGGAGAATCATAACATGCCGCGTGCATGATCTTCTTCGTGATTTTGCAATCGAAAAGTCGAAGGAGCTAAATTTTCTTCATATCTACGAAGGAACACTTGCTCCCAACAGCCGAAGACTAGCCTCTTATTGTGCATTTCAGAAGTTTGTGTCGTTGGATCACTCAGATATGCGTTTACGAACCCTCTTATTTTTCAGCTTAGAAGATAAAAACGTGGACATAGCACAGCTACAGCTCTTATGCAGGAAGTTGAGACTATTGAGAGTGCTAGATCTTGAGCACCGTCCAATCCATCAATACCGAAAGAAGGAGAAGAAAATACTACCTGATGAAATTGGGAATTTGATTCACTTGAGGTACCTGGGGTTACACAGCACGGATGTAAATGTTTTCTCACACTACATTGGTAACTTGCATGCCCTGCAAACCCTGGAACTGAATACATATCGACCAATACAGTTACCTGATGCGATATGCAAAGCAAAGCAGTTGAGACATTTAATTGGAAGTTTCAAGTGGCCGTTTCGAGTGGACAATTTGACAAATCTTCATACGCTCAAAACGGTTTTTGTCGACGACTGGATGGAATGTAACCCAATAGATCTGATCAATCTTCGCGAGCTTCACGTACATTATTACGGGGTGGCCAAAACTAGACTCTCACCAAATTGTATTGGTGGATTAAGAAGCCTCCAATCCTTGCATATAAAAGGTATGGATGAAAGGAGGATTCCTGAGGTTTTCTTGCACCCGCAATCTCACTGCCAACCCCTCGTCCAATTGAGGTTGTACGGGGGCCTCGAAATTTTTCGTTATTGGAAGCTGCCAACAGAGGCGCTTCCAAATCTCAAGTACCTGTTGTTAGAAGGAGGCAGTCCTACTGAAGATCCTATGCGAATGTTGGAGAAGCTTCCAAGATTGACAGTTCTTGTGTTGCTTGGTTGTCGTAAAAAAGAAATCGTTTGCACCGCTGGAGGATTCCCTCAACTCAAGCTTCTATCGATTTATAAAAACATTTCCATGAAGGAGTTCCATGTGGAAGAAGGAGGAATGCCTGTGCTTAAGAGTTTGTTTATAGAGGGAAATGTTTCGATCCCAGATAGACTACGCTCCATCCCTGCCCTGGACCCCCCTTTCAATGAGTTTGAGTGGGCTTACTAAGCAAAGGCAGGTGTAAGAGGTGGAATATTGCAGCTTTGGGTATTGTCGTTTTCATGTCGGGAATAATAATTTGTTTAAACAAGTGTGTTTAGTTTCTTTTTATCATTTGATAAGCTCATGGAGCTTTTTATGTGCGTGTGAGTTGAGGAACAATGAAATGGTCTCCTTTTTTCTTTTTCTCCTTAACTTTATCTTTTTTTTTTTTTTGTTTTGTTTTCATTTGATGAGCTTTTTTTTTTCTTGCCCTCAGATGACTGTTAACGACTGTCCAATTTAGTAAATCAGCTGCTTATCTTATGTCATGTTAAATTACTTTCATTAATTTGCTATTACTAAAGGACCTGCAGAGTGGTTAATTTATGTTTTCACCAAAGAATTATCATTATGTTCTTTGTTTTTTCTTTATCGTTGGTACTAAATGTCTTGACAATACTTGTGGGAAGTCGATAAGGATGAGAAAGTTCTAGCTCATTGATCAAAACTCGTGCTTTATGCAAGTTAAATTAAAGGAGTTTTTCGTGAGCCAAGCCGTTATATTTTTTCTCTGTCATAGAATCTATGGGGATCAATGGGCCGGTTAGCCTTCGAGGGTGGATTCGAGCTAATAAAGTATTATCGATCAACACTGTTTTGATAATTTAACAAACTAACTAGCTATAATAACTCAAAGAAGGTAAATAAAAAATACTAACAAAAATACCATATGATCATGAAGAACGTAGAAATGGTAGGAAAAACCCTTGGGGTTATTTAGATGATTTCGAATTGAATATTGAAGTATTTCTCACACCAATTGCTGACATGAGACCAACTTTCTAAAGCTAAATGTTCACTTTTTTTTGACATGCAAGCATTTTAGTTGGTAGTAGTTGTTAGTGAGATTTGATCCTTCTTGGTTTACCCTTTCCCGGGAACAAAAAATTTGAAAATTGAAACACTACAAAACAACATTTGTTAGATTTGGGTTAATTTTTTTGGATTATTGATTTGTCTAGACGAGAGGGATCTAAAAAGTAAAAAAATTATCGATCAAACTAATTTTTTTGTGAATGAAGACTAAGTCGAACTGTTTGGGCTTCATAAGGTGCATGTCTAGAAACACAAAGAGTTGGTCCGTAGTATGGTAATGCCTTGCATTTGGAGCACGAAGTGTTCATCTTTTCCAAAGAAAAATTGTAGTCCATTTCAAAGCTCTTCTTATTTATTTCAATTAAGTCTTTTTTGTTGGATAGTATGAAATATACTAAAGGAAAATGTAAGAGAAATATAGTACTCCTAATGCTCCTACAATATATATTTTTTATGTGAGTTGTGCGAAAAGACGGGCTCCTAGAATGTCACATGGCATCCACAGGAGCCAAGTCACTCTAGAACTAAGCTGTTAGGTGAACTAGCTAGAAGCGCTCCCATATATAAGCCACTCAATCTAACTTTTACCATCTAAGTAACGTGGGACTAAGCCACACAAAAGAAATGAGCATTCTCAAGGAACAATGATTGCTTTAGGATGAGCACGCTTAACTGTGAAATACCAATAAGTTTTGACGCCCGCACGGCTGTAAAAAGCCTAGTGCAAGTTAGGGCATGATCGATTCTTTCTTTTTTTTTGAACTGCGATCGATTCTCTTATATCATAGAACTCCGTTATATCGAGGTGGGTCATGTGCTGTCACAAAGAACTATGTACAAGAACACTTGAAATGATCTATGCCACCTAGTAAACACTATTTACTGTAGATATCAAAAGAATTGGTTTATAAAGTACCTATACTTTGCAGCTTCTTGTTGTTTAATTTAGATATCAAAAGAATTGGTTTATAAAGTACCTGTATTTTGCAGCTTCTTGGTGTCCTTGACATGAGAATCAGATGAGTTTAACACTTGTTAAATACCACTGACTGTTTCCGAGAAGGCCACTCTGGTGCTTACCCGGAGTACCCGATACTTGGAACGAGTTGCAATATGCTTCTCTCCTCCAAGCCGGAAAAGGTTCTTGGAGAAGCTAATAGAAATTTGTGACACCAGTATATTTTTTCTTTGTATCTTGATTCATAGTAGTTTGAATAGGCTAGATATTAATTAGTTCCTACAGATTACCGGTAAGGGTGTCCTTTGTCGGTAAAATTTCCAATGCTCCTAAATGACTCCAAACTGCACGATCATATCTTGTGATTCGTGTTTTTCGAGTTTCACTGCATTGTGTGGTTGTGTGGTGGGGATTGATTTGGGACGGGCGAGAAGGAGTTTTGAGACATAGGATCCAACAGTTCAAATCATCAAATCACCTGTGTAGAAATTAGGCTTTTGTAGAGTCCTGTCATTATTTTGTTTGTTATATTTTGTAGAGACGAAATAATTCACAACGGTTGGAAGTTCCAATTATGTATGGCCTGTTTTATATCCTTGTTTGTTTTCAAGAATTTTCTTGAGTTATGTTTGGAGGTAGATCCTTTAAGGATACCATCAAGTAATGCTATCAGAAACTGTTATTAAAATTTTGAAGGCGAATGTCGTCGGCAAATATGTTTTGAGTTCAACGAGACACCATAGGACTACCGCGTTGCGACCAGCACTGTGGCTGCCACCACCACTTCACATACACACGGAGAGAAAGATGCACATAATTGGAAGACCAGCTGAATTCATTTTTACAACAGTACCCAATTTTACTTCTCTCTTATGATGGCCTTGTTCGGTTGAGTTTTTAGAACCCTATTTTAAGACCTTTTTTAAAAATGGGTTTCAAAAGCTGGCCTTCAAAATATGGGTCCCACCCACCCTAGCACATACTCTGTATACGGAGACAAACAATAACAGTGAACTTTTGGAGGAGGTGGGGCCCCTTTTGGTCTTCAATGTATTCGGTTGGGTTTTCTCTCTTTGATGGGTGGGCCCCTTTTAGAGATCAATTTATTGTGGTGGTGCTAGCTGGTGGATCCAAATGCCACTTTGGGGAAATCAAGCAAGACTAGGGTCTTAAAACCGGATTCTAAAAACCCAACCGAAAACTCCAATCAAGAGTACGCCGCCCTTTCTGTTTTCTCAGTTGAATTTGGCTAAGGCGCCAAAGCAAACTGTTTTGAACTTGTAATTCCAACTGGTATGAATAATCAATCTTCTGACAATGATTGTTGGCACCCCAACTTCTCGGAAGTGTATAAGTGTGGCCAACTAAATTAACGTCAATTGATCTTTCTGTTTTTGTCTTAAATACACCAAATGACCTACTTTTTCTAGTGCTCGACTCAACAAAACAAAAACAAAGACTTGTTGATTATGGGATTCCATTTCTTTAAGGAGTCGTATCATTGAACTCATCCTAGTATACAACTTTCACCTCTGCAGCAGCTGACATGTGCTTTGCTTGTGGATTTCATACCAAGCTTCCATTTCTGCAGCAACCATTAGGCCAAAATCCCATGCATTTTAGCTTGGTTGTGATATGGCCATTGTTATTTGGCAAGCATTGTACATGCATTTCTAAATTTATTCTCATACCAACTAAAGTTCCATACAGACCAAGAGTCAATTACTTCCATCCTATCTTGATGGAGGGATATGAATATTCTCATGGTATCACTAATCCGTACGACAATATATTAATAGTTTAGAGGGATTTTTTAAATCATTGTGACTGCTTCAAGCCATAAATCGCTTTGTGACACTAAACATGAGATAATCGAACCCGATGTCGTTTCATCTACATCCAAATTCCCTTTCAAGCCTTGTAAAGGTATCGTTATCCATAGTTCAATCACATTTCTCAAAAATTGAAATCACGAAAAGAGTAGATGGCATGACACTATTGAACGGACTACATGCACAAATTTGTTACTTCTAAAAAAGATCACCACTTCACCCAAACTTCATCCTGGTCATGAATTGATCACCCAGGCTTCATTCGGATTGACAAACACAGGACCAGGGGTGGGTGCTGTGCACCCGTGTGCTATGCCCCGTGCTGTGCACTCCTCGGCTGTCCGATTGTGTCTTGGACAGTCCACCGTATCATCAAACCTCGGTGTAATATTGAGTGCTCTGTTGCTCTTAGAGCATGGGGACAAGGGGTTGTTGCTGTGCTCCCCATGCACAACACCTGCTGTGCATCATCCGAGCCGTCCGTTGTTCAGATGGATGTTCCACATTTTACTTCAGCACCTTTGCCTCGGAACCGCTCATTGTTGTGCGTGCAAGATGAAATCTTGACCGTCCATTCGAGCAACGGACGACCCGGATGATACACAACAGGCCAATGGAGCTCACGTGAGTTTGTGATAGTTTAGGGCCTAAAGCGCCACTTGACCATTCTCCAGGAGCACAAAAAAATAGTTTTTCTAACCTCATCACAAACCAAACAAGGCCTAAAGCCAGAATAAGTTGCCCCTTCGACCAACTGACATTTTGATACGGTCTTTTTTTAATCATTTTTTTATTAGATTTGATATAATTTCTATATTACATTATTTGGTTAGACGAGTGGATCAAAAAAGTAGTATATAACATATACACCGAAGTTGAAAAAATTTCACGTAATAAATAAATTTTTTCGGATTGTTTATTATGAACTTTTTTCAATTTGGATTTTAAATTAATAGACTTTTATTACTCTTCATCAAGCCGAACAAAATAATATGATGTAAAAATCAGTATAAAATACTCTCCCCATCTCATTTTAATAGTCCAGTCGGTCTCTAATGTAATTTTTAAATTGTTAATATCTTTCAATCTACAATATTTTTAAAGATTAAAAAAATTAAGATAAAACAGGTAGATAACCAAGGTTCTGAATCCCGTACAGGCTAGCGTATCGGTTTTTTACTGGTAAGGTACCGGTACCGGGCCAGTACCGATACCGTTTCAGATTTAACGGTATTACCTGTAATATATATAAACCAATATTTGTTGTATGCAAAATTGCGAAATTTTTACCCATAAAATTCCACTAAATTTAAAATTTCATTGAAAGAAAAAAAATATAAATATTAATTTTGTGTATGAAAATCACTCTCCTAAAATTAATTTTTGCAACCATTAATAAAGACTTGGGAGGTGTGCTGTTGGGCCCATAAATGGCCTGTATTTTCCGGATTGACCGGAACCATCCAGTAAGGGCCGGTATTAAGGCCGTGACGGAATTAGAGGTGAGGTGTACCGTTCATATGGAAATTCGGTACGTACCGGCCGATGCGGAACGCGATTGATAACCTTGTAGATAACACCAAAAAGTCACAAAGTCACGGGCTTATTTTTAATCATCGACTCATCAAATAACAGCAAGTGATAGGCAAAAGCTGATGCGATAGAGCGATAATGGCTGCTTCAGTTCACCTCACTCTTCAACCACTGCCAAACCACCACCGGCCCACTTTCCGGCTGCGACGGCGGCCGGTCCGGTGCGTTGACGAACGCCAAGCGCTCTTTAGCCGCATTGCTCCTGTGTATGATAACGTACGCCTCTTTCCCTTCATGTCCATTATCCTCCTTACCTACTTGTATGTATTGCTAAAACCCCCAAATATTACTTCAGAATTGTCTAATAAATTCAATGTGTTCTATTTTTTGCTTTGAAATTGGGTTTTGTTTTGCAGTTGAATGATGTGCTGAGCTTGGGGCAGCATCGAATTTGGAAACGTATGGCTGTATCCTGGAGTGGGTAAGGTCAAAATTGTTCTTCGTTCTTCATTCAATTGTAGAAATGTGTGAATGCGTGCACGGACGGAAGCAATTCAATTTGGGGAATGGATTATGAATGTGCATTTGAAAAAGTTTGTTCTTTGAGAAAGGCTAGAATTTCATTAAAAATAAGGCACTGCACTAACAGACCTGGCAATTAGGACCTCAGGAAGCCTTAGGTCTTGAGTTTGGGATTAGTTGGTCAGTTGGGCCGGATATGGAGTTATGAAAACAAGAACAACTCACTTTTCTGCTGTTAAAGAACAATAGAACCACAAAACAAACCTATTGGATACAATACATGGTGTACCTTGCACACGTACGTCGGCTCCATTGGAGTTGTCGGCGATGAGAAATCACATAGCTTCACCGGTCAAAGTAGGGTGATGGGTCCTGGTGGAGATGGGCATGCAAGCTGAAGGTATAAACTACAAAGTGGTTCCTCTAGCGACAGTCCTCCTCCACATATATCTTACCTAAGAAGCACGGACACGTTTACAGGCCTCACGTATCCGTGTCTGACATGTGCTGTGTCGTGTCCGTCACGACACTCTCCGGACACGTGTAGGACATGCTTAAATACTTGTCTAATTTTTTTTTCTAGTATTTCTTTTATTCAAATCTGTGCTCATTAGTGAGATGCTCTGGACCATGAATGAAGGAAGCATGGTAATGAGCACAAAAATTAATTTGGGTCTCTAGGCCTGCCCTCCCTGATGCCTTTCGGCTTTGATTTGAGGGTATGGTTTTGCAGCAAAACGTCCATGTAGCTCCTCAGTTCTTGGAGGTTTAGGGGGGCCACTGTTTCAGAGGTACTCTGAGAGCAGCCATTTTGTGCATATTGCCAAAGTTTAGGTCTGTCTCCAATCGTCCCCCGCCCATTCTCCAATGATTGGGGACTAGATGGGTTCTGTTATTGTTGTTGTTGTTGTTGTATTTCTTTTATTCAAACACATTGTAGATACTCGAGGACACGTTGGCAAAACTCTTAGAACAAGCTAAGGACACATAAAAGGTTAAAATCTAATTTTAAAACTCAGGCATGAGTGGAAATTTCCACCCATATATAGTTCATGTATACTTATATGCGGACTACAAATTTGTCTTCATTGTATTGTTCTTAAATTTGATAGAAATAAAGATTTTATCATTTATATGAATTCATCACATACCTCTATAATACAAATACATACATTTTATATTCAACGTGTCCCTGACGTGTCCGTGTCCTAATTTTTGAAGAAATAACATGTCCATGTGTCCGTATCGTATCGTGTCGTATCCGTATCTTGTATCCGTGCCCATGCTTCTTAGTATCTTACTATTGACCAACCAAGTGCCAAGCAGTAGCACCCTTGATTGATAAAGCTGAGCACATGCATCCAAAGTAGCCAGTTTTGGGCCGTCGATAGGTCATTGATGCCAGCGGTCTGGGAAGACCAAAGAAGGTCATGGAATGAGGCACAATTTTGTTCTGACTGTGTAAATTTAATAGCAGTAGAATCTACATCTAGTACAAAAAAATTGCAAAAAAAGAAATGAGAGTAAAATTGCATGTCTTCATGCACAATAACATAAAACTATCAATATGATTCTACCTGGGTAGACAAGTAATAAACTTCCCCCAGTGTCTTGGCTCTTGGGGTGGTGAACCTTATAATTTGAATATTCATTACAGTACTTCTACAAAAGGGGGTTTCTTCTCTGGGCCCTGAGTCCATCACTATATGTGTGGATTTGTAAAATTAAATAGTTTCTTTGTGCAGGGCGAAAGAGGGAAACAATGTGTTGGATTTGTGTTGTGGAAGTGGGGATTTGGCGTTTCTCTTGTCTGAGAAAGTTGGTCCCAATGGCAAGGTTTGCTCTCCTGATCTTCCCTTCACGCTCATGTTTGTTTCCCTGTCCAATATTCTGCTGAAAATATTTTCCATGTTAATCTTTTAAACTTGGAAAGAAATACATTTCTTCAATTCCTGGTGCTGGTAGCAATCCTGAAAATATATTTGCACAAACAGACTTTTAACCAATTGACAAGAGAATAAGTTGTAGGTTTTAAGTTCAACCCCTGAAAGTTTGAGATTGTACTTTAAGTTTTTTTAATACAACCCAATCTAGAACCTGTTAATATAAGGTGTCATTACTGTGAAATGGTCCCTCACCACATTCCCAGTACTCAAACATAGTAATCGCAAGTAATATACACACGTTCATCAAGCAATACAGCAGTGTATTGTTCATTATGCTTTGGAAAAGAACATAGAAATTTCATCAAGCAACATAGAACCATATTAGCCAGATCAAAAGAAATAACATAGAACCACATTATCTGTACAGTATGATATACAAGAAACCAGTCCATACAAAAGCCTTAAATGCATTCCACTTTAGATACAGTATGATAATCTTTCATGCAACAGGTAGCTTTTTGGTTCGAAGATACATTGTATCGAGTACATTTTCTGTTCAATGTGACTATCATCCTATCAATCGATTTTAAATAAACTTACAAGAATCATATCAAATAGACACTAGTTCTCTTATCTGGTGAACATTGTTGAAGTTGGGTACTGTTTAGCACAAGTGTGGCTAGTGTATCCCTTTTTCTTCTTGTCAATATTTCTCCTTCCTCAGTTCGAAAGCAGCACAAATTCTGATTTACATCAGCACTATCGTAAGATAAATGCTTAAAACTCACATTTAAAGCCCATTTCAATGGTGCGTCTGCGCACCATTGATTTTATTTTATTTTTTGAAGACAAAGTATTCAGTACTTAGATTTGTGATTGACATGGATTGTTTCTTAGAAGTACCAATGCAGCACTATTGGGTAAAAGGTTTGAAATGGTCAACTGTACATCTCACCTCTATAAGTACTAGGTCCTTTTTTGGGCACAATTTGCAGGTGATTGGTCTTGATTTTTCCAAGGATCAATTATCAGTTGCTTCATCTCGACAACGTTCACGCTCAAAGGCCTGCTACAACAATATTGAGTGAGCATTGGTGAATCTATTATTGACAGATTAAATACAGGCTGTCGAGGAAGTATCTCTCACATACCGAATGAACCAAAATAAGACGGAAAAAAAGAACAATTCTTTTAATGTTTTGCTACACTGATACAGTGAGCACTAAAGAAAAATTCATAAGTAAACGGTATTGTGAGTTGCACTAAGCTTTTCATTTTGTGTTACTAATGCTTAATTCCAATGCATTAACATGATGCAATGAATCCTAGGTGGGTTGAAGGCAATGCTCTTGAGTTACCATTTTCTGACTGTTACTTTGATGCTATCACCATCGGATATGGGCTACGTAATGTGATTAATTTCCATAAAGCCATGGAGGAGATTTATCGAGTTCTGAAACCAAGTTCAAAGGTGTCCATCCTTGACTTCAATAAAAGCACCGACACATTTAGCGCCTCACTTCAGGTATCGTGACAAGACAAGTATTAGGATGGTTTTGTTTAATATTCTATACATGGTTTCCAGAACTATTTGGTAATTGTTGAGTGTTAGAGCTTGTTCCAAATTGGTTAATTATGACTTTCAAAACTAGTATATGAGCTTGGGCTACATAAAAACTTCTTAACAGTTATTTCCGCGTACTGGTTAAGCAGATGATCTCTTTTTTCCAAGTTCATCCAAAAGTTGCAGTTTTTCCACGACTGTTATGGATTTCGCGATTGAGAAAGCAAGAAAACCCATGAAAAACATGAAATTTCTTGCTGAGCAAAAATGATTTTGGAAGAATCAAAATAGAGGACTGCAGCTAGAGTTTCGTGGGGAGTAGCTAGGGTGGGAAGGAGGATACATGGACAGTTGGAGAAGGGACGGAACGGCGATGGCAGTGGATAGATGGGTGACCTGGGTCTGCTGTGGAAGTGGCTTGGGAATGGTGATGATGGCGAGCGAGGGTGGGAAAAGGGTGGTGATAGTGGGTACTGGGTAATGGTGGAAAAAAGGTTGAAGTGGCCGGTGGTGTGTTTGATGGGACCGATAATGAGGTGGTGAATTATGAACATTCAAATTTTGGGCGTTGTCCTTTGTGGCATTTGGTCTGTGGGCAGAATTGTTATTAAACAAATATGTATTCTTTTTGGATAGAGAGAAAATGCATGGGTTCAACTGAAGTCACTCTTCATTCTTACACCATGAAAATGGACGAGTGACTACATGGTTTTGATGGAAAGTCAAACATTGATCTTCGCTAGACAAGGATATTTAGTTTGCTACTTCTGCTTTGTAGCTTTTCTAGTCGAATTTTACTGACAAATCGTATATTATCAATAAATAAGATGGGCTAAGAGCCACATCGGATCGTACGCCTTGACTGCCAAGGTGAAGGTTTGGGGTTCGAGTAAATGGAGAGACGTCGGATCCCTTTTGATTGTTAACCTACTAATTCACCCTCTAATGCTCCAAAGTACACAATGTTGCAATCAAAAAAATATTAGCCCAAGTTTGGTATCTGTGATGAAAGACCTAACATGTGGTCTAACGTGCAAAAATTGGGTGCTCTTGAAGTGAAGTTGCACTCTTGTTTCGCAACTTCTACTGTTGCATTACAATAGGAAAATCACTTCTACTCCAAAGAAAAATCGGGCTCTAGAATTGTTAGCATTTAATCAAGAAGAAAGGTGAGGATACTTTACTCCCTTCATGCTTTGCCGTAAATATCATGGTTGTACTTCCGTTCAGTTCCATGAACTTGAGAGAGTTCTATGATTCCACGGATGGTTGAGTGACTCATTCTTGCTCTAATTTTCGATTAAACTTCAAACATTTCGGAAATTTCATATCTAAATACCTTTTATCAAGTAACAGAAATTCTGACCCTGTGAACACTGCTTTTGCCAGGAATGGATGATTGACAATGTAGTCGTTCCAGTGGCAAACGGTTATGGCTTTGCAGAGGAGTACAAGTATTTGAAAAGCTCAATCCAAGAATTTTTAACAGGTTCTTTTTTTTCGTTAACCAATTGTACATCTTGGTCCTTCGTGCATTAGTTTCTGGCTTGTTGTAGAATAGCCATCCCTGAAAAATCCACTCTGCTCAAGATTTATGAACTCAGGTTATTGCCTTCCTGTAACAGCACTTATCCAGTCATTAGGATCCTTTTGTTTTCATTGCCAAAAGAATGGTAACACTGTAAAGTTTCTACAATACCGCATGAGGAGTCATTGATGTTAATTAACCTTGCAATTTCCTGTTCAAGTAGCAAATTTTTTTCAATATCACTTCTCGAAACAAGAAAGAGTAGATCACTTGAGCAAATGCATTTCAGAATTGTCAGGAGATGAAAGGAACTATTACTCGTGATTTTGCCTCACAAGATGGCATATTTTCTGCACTTTGCGCTTTGTTTTCTGTTTCAAGAAATTACTGTTTCTGCTGCAGGGAAGGAGTTGGAGAAGCTTGCTTTAGAAGTAGGATTTGCAAATTCAAAGCATTTTGAGATTGGTGGAGGACTCATGGGGAACTTAGTAGCCACACGGTAGGTGCATGTTATTTATTGTTTGTTAAGCAGTTTCTGAATGTTACGCCTTCGCAAGGATACATCTAACTGTTGCTCAGTATAAATACTTTTGAGTTCTAAACCCGTGTAAGTTTTGTGAAGCTGAGTTTCTGTTTTAGTTGTGAAACTTGCTAAATGATATGTTTAAATGCTGGTTGGAACAAAATTCGGAATTGGATCATTTCATACAGTGGGATACATAAAGAAGCAGGAATTGTTTCCTGAAATTCAGACTGCAATTTCAGAAAAAAATTCGAATTTGGCATGTAGTTATTGAGAGGAATTCTGAGCCACATAATCCTTCAAAATGGCCTCCGCTCTTGCTCTCAATCCTCTCTTTGTGCTCACGCTCTCCTTGAACTCACGAATTTTAGTTGTTTGGGAGGGTTTTGGAAGACGCTTTCATGCTCGCGCTCCCGCACCCATACTCGCCCGCGCATTATGTGACTTTGGAAAGGATTATAAATAGTTCTGAAATAATTGCATTTACTTCAAGTCAAATCCAACCCAGAATGGTTTAGGAAGGATAAAACATCTTGAATGAGAACATGATTTCTTCAAAGTTTAGTGAAGCAGTTGCTGGCCAGTTAGGGCAGCATTAAGAACCAAAATGAGCCCAACGTTAAAAATGACTTGATAAGGTTGACTTCTTATCCTTAGAGAAAAACCCAATTTATTGCTTTTCTATTACTCCATCTTGCACCGCACTAGACTGAGGGAGTTTCCCAAAATAGCAAATGTTGATTTTATCATTTGGGAAACACCCCGATAGGATGGTAACTATTTTGTTCAAAATTTGCACTTAAACGTTCTATAAGTTCCAATATCCTCTTCTAACTTACCACTGTTTTCAACCTTTAGCGGTTGGCATAGTGATCCTGGCAGCCAGGGGCCTCAAGCCCCTTTGTTGTGAGGTTCAACTTCCAATGAAGTGCTATAAATTCACATTATGCCACTTGATTCAAAATTTTGCCCCGTCTTTAATTGGGCCTTCCCAAGTGGACTGTGGGATTGGTTTTACGAAATAATCGGTCTATTGCTTTGAGCAGCTGTAATAACCCGAATTTTTGTAAATAAAAATTCGAATTATATTTTTATTAATAATAATTTTCTCGGAAATTATTTAATCAACAATTGATTTATTTAAATTAGTATATATACGTCCGTGTAATTACGTACACATGCCAAAGGCGATACGGTAATTCAACTAGCATCTAACCCTAACCCGAGGCTTATGTCACTCCACTTGTGTTACCTCCGCTTACATCATCACCTAGCCTATCTAGAATTAAATGCCTAAGATACACTCTTAAATACCTAGATTTTGTGTATGATACATATATGTGAGAGAGAAATATATATATAGGAAGATGATCTTATAAGGGTTCCCCCTTACATAGCTTATGTAAGGGATTTTTCGTTCGAGATTGAATTTCGATGATCCAAGACGATCCGAACCGTTAGATGTGTTTAAAACATGTTTTTAAGGTCCAACGCAAGGATTCGTAAAAAAAAAATACCCGGAAGGGCTTGATCCGAGCATTTTTTTGATAAAAATGTATATGTACCCGGAAGGGCTTGATCCGAGTATTTTTTGATAAAAATATATATGTACGTTTTTATCGAAAAATGATCGGATCAAGCCCTTCCGGGTATTTTTTTTTACGAATCCTCGCGTTAAACCTTAAAAACACATTTTAAACGCATCTAACGGTTCGGATTGTCGAAATTCAATCTCGAATAAAAAATCCCTTACATAAGTCATGTAAGGGAGCCCTTATAAGATCCTTTTCTTATATATATATATATATATATATATATATATATATAGGGAGAGAGAGAGAGAGAGAGAGAGAGAGAGAGAGAGTTCAATTGGACAAATCCCAATTTTGACAAAATCACACAATTTTGACTTTCCATATAAAGAAACTTTTCACTTATGGAATACTTTCCATTATTAGTATTGTCTCTTTCAGGGAGACACAATCTACCCACTGACGCGCCTAGATTTCCTAGCTATTAACTTTCTACCATTTATCAGTACAATTTGCTCCGAAAGATTACGTAGTCGCGTGTAATTGCACCACGAAACGTATCCAGGTGCATCCCTCTTGCACTATTGATGACGCAACTATTAATAGCATGACGCGCCTATAGATATGATGACGCACCTATAGATATGGTAGCCTTATAGCCTTTATCACTCCGCAATGCAATTTGCTCCGGTAAAGCGGTTAGTCGCGTAGAAACTGCACTGATAAGTTACGTAGTCTAATTAAAGCCCCATGCATTATTGACATAGCATGACGCGTCTATAGATATGATGACGCATTTATAGATATGGTAGCCTTATAGCCTTTATAGCCCCGCAGTACAAATTAGTCCGGAAACTAGCCAATCGCGTAGAGATTACACCGGAAAGACCCGTAGTCACACGTGCATTATTGGACTAGCCATTAATGGCCTATGAGGAAATATATTCTCTCATAAATACTACGTCATAAGTAGACTAGCCTTTATTCAATAGCATTTATAGCCTACGTGATATACGCAGTGCAATTAAACACCAAAAACTAGGTTCATCGCGCGTAATTTACACTGCGAAGTTACGTAGTCATTTTTAAAACCCCACGTATTTTTGCCGTACCTACTCATCTAGCGTCATAACTAGCCCTAACCTATACCCATATGATGACGTACCTATAGACTAGCCATTAAGTGAGATTCCCGGGCATTAGGGGAGGGCCGGGCATATGAGAGGGGGAGGGAGCTCACCCCATTGCCTATAAATAAAGAGCAATACTCATTTGAAATCTCACACCTTCACTCCTCTCTTCCGTTTGAAACCGGAATACTGTAATAATCGTTATCTAAATTTCTACTAGTTATTTTAGCGCAACTTTAATTTTTAGTAATGTTATAATGCTCGGTTTAAAAGTAAAAGTTAGTAGTTTTACGCTTTCTAAAAAGAAAAGAGTTGTGATTTTAAGAATACTTTTTCGAACTTACGCAGTCATTATAATGCCTGAATGGAAAACGATATTTCAAATTTACGCAGTTATAATGTCTGATTTGATTTTTGAAGAAAAAAAATACGCGAACGGTTATATTTTTTAAAAGGCGAAATTATCGGCAATGAGAATTTTCTGAAAAAGACTCCGTGAAATATTTTTGGGAAATGAGGAAAATATTTTATGACTAACTTGAGACTGTGGAATGACCCAATGCTAACACCCTTGAAAGTCTGTTTAGAATGAGGATGGGTGATGTTAACTGGATACTCCGACCCCCTCTGCCTGGGACTTTCCTGGTTATTCTGTTGTCGAGAGAAGGTCGCCAAATGAGAAACGATATTTTGAGAGACACGTTTTACGAGGAAATATTGATTTACGGAGAAATATGTTTTATGAGAAAATACTGATTTTTGAGAACACGAATTACGAAAAGTTGTATTTTTGCGAAAAGAGATTTTGAGACATGTGCATAGACACAACACGATTTTCGAGACGAATAGTTGACACGAGAAAAGAGATGAGAATGAAATGAGATGAGAACGGAATAATTTTTGAAATTAGAATGAGTATGGGAATGCAGTGAGAGCACCGCCCCAATCCGCGGAGAGAATCTGGTGGTAAGGGCTAAGCATGCATAACACATAGCGAACGGACCTCGAAACGTGCTATGGGGATCAGTAAGATGAGACGACCGGTACTATGTAACCTGTGGGTCGCGAGATGAACGGACCTAATTATAAACAAACTGGTTGAGTTCAGTGATATAAGACGGCTGGGATCTCGAGCGAAAAAATTGGCACTATCAGTTGAAAGAGGACGGAAACAGACTAATAACTTTTAGAGTAATAGGAGATGATTGAAATGAGGGAAATGAATGAGATGATTGAGATTAACAAAGAAATGAAATTTGAGGAAGAATGCCTATGATAATAATGAGAAGTGAGAACGAGACACATGATTACCATCACATTTACTCTGATTAATAACTAACACAAGCATATTTACACTGGCACTGTTATATTTTTTCATGAAACTGTTTTCGGATAAACTCATGTTATTACTTTCAAGCCTTTATATATTGTTCTAGAATTGCTAGTTGGGATTTGGGTAGAGTTATTACTGGGCGTCTCGCTCACAGTGTTGCACTTGTGTAACTTGTCATAATACTATGATGTTGTCTGGCGACTCGCACGTATTATGTCAGAATTCCAAGATGAACAAGAGGAATTCTATTACCAGCGGAGTCTTGGAGCAGAAGCTGCCAGCCTGGGGAGTGACCCGATAGAGGGATAGAAGACGCCATAGATCTCTCCCTATTATAAATAATGTAATTCGGCGCAGAAGACACCTTGTCAGACTTATATTTGTATTTTCCTATTATTGTAATAATAATTAGCGTTCCTGAATTTTTGGGGCGTTACAGCAGCAGCAGCAGGACTGTGTAGTCACACTATTATGGGTCTGTAAGATTACGTGCAAGTTTGTTAGCCACATAAAACACGCTTAGCTTACAATTTACCCACTGACTGTAACTACACAAACAGTGGGTTTGGTTTGTGGATTAAATAATAAACCATCTTAATCAGGAAACAAATTGAATTAAACTTAAGAGAATCAACAGTAAATGCAAAATGCCAAGTTTGAAAGTTGTGCAATGTTTCGAGCATGTGGATCCTTCTTAGATAAATTGAAGTTTAGCTGTTTGCGTATTATGAAGTTTTTTTTTTTGTCACAGCGATATACATCAATGGTTAGTTGTTAGTAGGGAAAGGGGAAGGGGAAGCCACCACAAGAGTGGGGCAGCAGGGACTTGAACCCTGGCCAAACGCATAGGGCAAAGGGTGGTCGACCAACTGAGACACCGTTTCAACCAATCAGGGTGCGAATTTTGTTCACTCTCATAAGATGAAGGTGAACAAATTTGCACTCGACCCACATGTACTCAATCAAGTAAAAACCTTCTCTCTCTCTCTCTCTCACACACACACACACACACACACACCCCAATATTTTCAAAAATTATTTTTATTAAAAAAAAATAATTTTTTTCTTTCAAAATTCTACTATTTTTTTAGAAACTGTATTTTCAGTATTTAAAAACAAAAAAAACTACTCCCTTTGTCCCTTTTATAGAGTGGAGTTTTTCATTTTGGGTTGTCTCTTAATAAGTGTGTGTTTTGAAAAATTAATGAGTAAAAAGTCTGCACAATTATTATTTTGTCCTTTTGAAAAGTTAGTGGGTAAACAGTTAATGGGTAAAGTGGAGGATAATTTTGGAAAGTGGTGGGAAAATTTGACGTGAAAAGTATAAAGTGGAGATAAAGTTGATGTGAAAGGTGTAATGATGATATTTTTTTAATAAGTTAGATTTACGAAGCCACACACTTAAAAGGGAGGGAGAAAGTATTTTTTACACAAAAATAGTTCTTAAGTAATTTATTTTAAAATATAGGTTTTAGTAAAAAAAAAAATTCCGAAAATAGTTATTTTTAAAACAATTTTTGAAAAACAATTTTTCCCGAAAATTATTATTTTTTAAATTGTTTTGTTTTCTAAAAAAGTTTTCAAATTATTATTTTAAAAAATAGTTTAAAAACTATTTTTTGTAGTTTGAAAAAGTGATGTAACAAGTTTTTGGTTATCCAATTTTTTAAAAGTGATGGGGAACCATTGCTTTTAATTTCGACATAAAACACAATGTGAGACTTGACATTGCTAACTTTAGCAACCTGTAAATGGAAAACCAAAAGCTAAATGTGGAAATTTTTATTTATCCAATTTTGGTTAGGCCATTGAGGATGCTCTTACCCCTCACTCTTCAGCAATTGTTTATAAGTTTGGGTTGAAACAATACATTTCTGTATCAACATCTTGATACAATACATTTCTGTGGCGTCCATATTCTTAAAGCGGGTCGTTCCAGTGCTATTGGCTTAAGGATTTATTGATTTTGTCTTTATTCCAAAAAAATTGCGTTTGTTATTTTTGCGTCAAACTTTCAGACTTAAGCTGTCTTTTCTTGGATATTTTCCAATATATTTCGGTAAATATCATGATTTCACCCAATTCTGATTCCTATCGTCAAAACAAATCTATAATCACCAAAAGTTTGACACAGAACTAATAACCCCGACATTGGAACGAATGTAGAAGTATGGGAAACATAACGTGACCAGAAACTATCAGCATCAAGCAACACCCCGACCTTCACACCGAAAAGATATCATAGTAAGAAATAATTTCCGCACTATAAGTTTAGATTAGTCAGTAACCCGGGTAGAGTAGAGAGAAAATAAAAAATATAGGGTAGCAATTGTAATATTTCAAAACTAGAAGGGAAACTTTGTAATAGAGGTACAAATGACAAAAGCCCAGGAGGACCACTACTGAGAGTAGTACACTTTCTTATACCAATCTGCTAGAGTAATAATTTTTGGTAGACACGTAGGATAGGGCTAGGATTCGGGATGGAATTGAAACCCATGTGCTAGACGTGAGAAAAACTTGGGTATAACTAGTTATCACGTGGGGCTCTTCGGCACATTCGGACTGTCTAAAATATACTTGTATGGTTCGGATTTGGAAAGAGAAAGAGGAGAGAGAAAGAGATGAATGAGTGTTTTAATCCGGACAGTGCAACACACTGTTGGACGGTCCAGATATGCCGAAAGGGCACCACGTCAACTCCTACCCTAATTATTTTTTTGAACGGCTAAAAGGGTGGGAAGGGGCGACCAACATAGCAACCTCCCATGGACGTGACCATTGGGATTCCCGACCCGCTGTAGAATGTCCAATTAAGCCATAGCTACTGTTCGAATAAGATAGATTGTCACCACAGCACCACCTAGGTGCCCTATTTGAACACAACTTTTTCTCCAAGATGATATATGTTCTTTTATAGTAGTTAAAAGTTGCTTAATAAAGGGTACGTTTTACACATTTGTTAAAGTAGACCAAAAGAATGACAAAAATCCACGGGAAATTTCTTCCTTTTTTGTTTTGTTTTGTTCAATGGTCACGAGTTTTTCACGTTAGCGCACCTCAATTATTCTACTTTTCAGTCCGGTCAAATACAAGTTATTCATACAAGAACTAGTGAATTTATAAGAGATTTCTTTATTGTGAAGTAGACCCACAAAATTGCCACATTTTAAATGCAGAATGTTCGGAATTACAACTCATTTTTGTTGCACTTGAGTTACCTCAATGGAGTTACCGTAACCATCTTCCGTTTTACAGTACCCTGTCCGTTTCTTAAAAAGAGTAGTGTATTTCATTTTGGATTGTTCCTAAATAAGTGTGATGTTGACAAGTTAGTGGATAAAAGTTGGTATATTTTCTATTTTGCCTTTAAAAATATATTCATTTTTTAAAAATTAATGGATAAAGTTTAATAATGATGTCTCCATCGAGCAACACCCGGATAGAGTAGAAAAATATAAGGTAGCAATTGTAATATTTCAAAACTAGAAGGGAAACTTTGTGATAGAGGTACAAATGACAAAAGCCCAGGACCACTACTGAGTTGTACATTTTCTTATACCAATCTGATAAAGTAATAATTTTTGGTAGACACGTACGATAGGGCTAGGATTCGGGATGGAATTGAAACCCATGTGCTAGATGTGAGAAAAACTTGGGTACAACTAGTTATCACGTGGGATTCCTTGGCACATTCGGACCGTCTAAAATGTATTTGTATGATTCAGATTTGGAAAGAGAAAGAGGTGAGTGAGTGTTTTAATCCGGACCGTCCAACACATTATTGGACGGCCCAGTAATGCCGAAAGGGCACCACGTCAACTCCTACCCTATTTTTTTTTTTTGAACGGCTAAAAGTTAATGGGTAAAGTTTAATAATAATGTCTCCATCAAGGGCAATAGTGAAAAATTAATGTAAAAGTTGATGTGAAATGTATAATGATGATACTTTCTTAATAAATTTCAATTACGAAGCTACAAAACGGAGGGAGTAACTTTTAAACCCAATCTAGACCTATGAATTTAGAACCCATAAGTATTCGTAGCAAAGCATATATTCGTAAGATGAGATTTCAAAAAGAACTCCCATACACAACTATGGACTATTTCTCGAATTAGCTGAGGGGGGTTAATTCGAATTAGGGTTTCGAATTACTGGGTGGGGTTCAAATTAAGGGGTTTTCGAATCATGTTCCCTAGTTTTTTTCAAGAATTAGGGTTTCCAATTAGGGGATATATAGCTGAGAGTGAGAGAGAGAGAGAGAGAGAGAGAGAGAGAGAGACCTTCGTGGTGGAGTTTTTTTTAGCGTTTGAAGCTGGTATGGGTCGAGTGTATATATCGAAGCTTCTTGGCGGAGATGGCGGTCGCCGGAGGTGGAGAGGGACGCCGGAGGAGTTGGGTCGCCGGTGGTGGCAGCCTGGCAGGTGCTCGTCGGTTGGGGTTGCCCTCTCTCTCTCTCTCTCTCTCTCTCTCTCTCTCTGTATTTGGTCGAACCAAATAGGGCGGGTGGAGGAGCCGGATCTAATTTTCAAATTTTTGGTTTTTTTTTCTAGGTTAAGTGGGTGGGTCACACCACCACGTCAACTGTTGGAGCTGCATTGGAGCCCTTTGTTGGGAGAAATTTTCAGTGCCGGCTGGGTATCGTACACGTGGTATCATTATTTTCAAAGTATTATTTTCATTTCTCTCTCTATAATAATTATTTCTATTTTCAATTATTACCCTTATTTCTCCCCGATCATTAACCAAACCTAAAATCCAAATAAAAAAAAGTGAGGCAAGCACAGCTGGCAGTAGCTCTATCCCAGAGTACCCATCGTCTCATCCAATTATTGTCCGCATACATATCATCTTTTTCTAATCTTCCGAAGTACCAAAACAAACGTGTACATCTTTTTCTTTTCCTTTTATCAACGTTTCCCACTGTGTGCTTACCACCTTCTCCCCTATAAATACTTGCATACTCTAAGAACCACCAGTACTACACTACAAGGCTGAGGGGCCATGGGGAGAGGCAGGCGGTGCATATTGGGCATACAAGGCTGAGGGGCCTATAATGCAGATAACTATTAGTTATGGAGGTGTTATCGATTCAATTTTAATCGTAAGTAAAAGCTCTGATGGCAATCTTATAGGAAGCTCTGCCAAATTTGGTGGTCCCGGTGGCCCTAACGAACTGAAGGTGCGACCGTAACCCTCTTTAGCTTATTTATGATTTGGACATAAATGTTTCTAGATCCGTCATGTGGGTTTCACACACGCGGAACGGTTCCAGACTCATGTTTTCAAATTTAAGCACTTTTGTTCGTTTCCTTACCATATTTTGTAATCTATTTTTATCTTAACCAAAAACTACAATAATTTCATATGAGATTTATTTTTTATTTTATTTTATGCGTTGCATACGAAGTCCTAATTTATTCCTGCACTTGTTTAGTTCTCCATCGATACTTCAGTAGAGCAACTCTCATCCATAAGGCTGAATTACGGATTCTACGTCGGAGATGGAGAAGCGTCAATTGGGGCGCTCTCGTTCTATACAAATCTGAACACGTACGAGGCTATTGGTAACCGTACATCGAATTTTTCTTCTGTGTACATTCCAATAGAAGGTGGAGTCTTTACTGGATTCCACGGGCGTGCTGGAAGATACATTAATGCATTTGGAATGTTTGTAGCACCCAAAGTAGACTACAAGGTCAGCGTCTTCTATCCCCTCTGTTTTTCTCTTATCCAATTATTAAATTAAAATTCTCATGCTCATTTTTTCTCTCATGCAAATGTAACGTAGGAAAATGGGGACTCTTACAGTTTCTTTTTTATGACTCTCAACATGGAAAATTTTGATGCATAAAAATTACGCACAGCATAGTTCGATACACCGTTAGTCATTTCAAAAAGGAGAATGCTACAATACACACCCCTACAAATTATTCTATATGAGATTTTGTGACTCAAAATATGAGATTTTGTGACTCAAATATGAGATTGCATACCGTATACACCCCTTTGACAAATGGACGGCCGAGATTGCGCTATATATGCAAAAAAATCGATCTCATATGACTGTTTGGTTTTAAAAATCTCATATATAAATCCACAAATTCTCATAAAATGTACCAGAAAAGTAAAAAAAGCCAACAAAATCTCATATAAGGTGCCACAAAATCTCATATGACGGTTTTGTCCTGTAGTGGGAATGTGATACATATCGCGTATATATATATATTGATGTGACATGTCTCATATAACGTGTCACTAAATCTCATATTTGGTGCCACTAAATCTCATATTTGACCCATATGAGATTTTGTGGCACAAATATGAGATTTTGTGACTTATATGAGATTTTGTAACTGACCATATGAGGGTGCATAAGGTGTGGACTTAAATATGAGATTTTGTGGACTTATATGAGATTTTCTGACTACCCGTATGAGGGTGCATACTGTACGTCATTCATGCCTCTAGCCACAAAATCTCATATTTGAGTCACAAAATCTCATATTTTGAGTCATAAAATCTCATATGGAACAATTTGTAGGGGGTGTGTATTGTAGCATTACCCTTTCAAAAAATTGTATACATATTTAAAAAAAAATGCTAAGTACGTGTACACAATCTAGACACATGTTTAATTTGATCTGTGTGAGTGTTACATTTACCGTTTATGTGTCCAGATCTGTACCTGGACATATGTGTCCGTTTGTTTTAAAGGCAGTCAAATTCCTCAAGATACATTTCATTCTTGACCGTATAAGTTTATGGAGACAAATATGATTCAATCGAGCTCATACCAATATCAAATTAACCTTCTTTTTTCGGTGGACAATTCATTCATTTTGACTAACAAAAACAAAGGGCTTGAATTATTAAAATAGAATTAAGTGGTTGATTTACAGAAAATTGTGGAAGAGCTGAAGGCAGAAATCGAAGACCTGAAGACAAAAATCAAAGAGCTGGAGGACAGAGAGAATGGACTTCTAACGTACCTGAAAGATCTGGAAGCACAGAATGAAGTGTTGAGGGAGAGGATCAAAGAACTGGAGAAAGAGGTTGAGTTAGCCATACTTTTATGCATTATTTTATATCACGTTGTGAAAGTTAGTTGGGTTTGCATACAAGTACTTTTTGTTGGAGTTTCAATATGACTTGAAGTTTAGATTTCAACGAGCATCAAAGTTAAATGTCTGTTTCAATCTCTTTCGAATGTTACTCAAATTTCTCCTGCACCCAAATGTTTTTAAGAGTATTATTTGACATATAGTATAATTCTTATAGAAATGTAAATGCATGGTTTAAATTAATTTTGATGGTAATTAATCAGGTACTGTTCGATCTTCATGTTACTATAAAGAAAAGTGTTGGTGCGGTTGAAGCCTCGCCAGTGACCATCACCTTCCCTACCAACTGAGCTAGGAGGACAGTTTGTTGCCGCTGTGGTGCTGCTGTTTCTTGCACTAATGTGGTATGGGGGTCGCAGAATCTGGTTTTACCAGTTTTAATTGTTGTGAGATTAAGTGTGGAGATTGTGGTTGGTTTTATTATGTGGTTGCAAGTCATTTGTGTTTTGAATAAATTACTATGTATTGTATTGAGTCTGTGTGGCAGTTTCCATGTATTTCAGAGATACAATAAGAGAGTGAGAGAGAGAGACAGTGCATGCAGTGTTTGTGTGAGAGAGTGAGTCGTATATGTGTGTGAGTGTGAGATTTTGTAAGTTTGTTTGAGATTTATCAATAAAGTCAGTGAGTGCTTGGTGTGTGTATCTTCTCTGTTTGCTTCATTTTTAACGTTCTCCCACTTACATTTATTCAGGCCATGTTCCATTAACTCAAAAAAATCAAAAAGCCAGTTTATTCCTAAAATCGAGACAGTCACTCTCTCACAATACATCACATAAAAAATCGTGAAAAGTAAAAAAAACCAATAAACTACCTTAGCAGAACATCCCTTCAATCAGTTTGAGATTTATCGGACTTGATCACATGAAGTATATGAAGATTCATGTTAATAGCATTCTTTTCCAACCTCGATATGTTTATAGACTTTGATGTCTAACTCTAAAAAAATCTTTAATTATTGGAAAAATCTATAAACAACCCAATGGGCGACCCAGAGTGGTTTTCACGCGCGGATTAGGACAGTACTTGGTGGTATTTCCCATGCAATGATAGTCTTTCTCACATCCTTCATTGAAGTGATGTGAAGTTAATTGACAAAATTGACCCTATACTATTTTCTCCTAATTTCCTCAATATGGAGCGGACCCCTTCTCTTACTTTCAAAGCAATAAAAACTGTTCACTTTTTTAACGGAAAGAATTTAGTGCTATAAAAAGTTAAAAAAATGAAGTGCGTTAATATTTAAATTTTCACCATTTTTTGTCACTGTATTCTGGTTAACTTTTCTTAATCATTATTACAATCGATTTCAATATTGTAATAATCATCTTAAAACATAAAATCACATCTACTCCAAAGAAAAATCCGACTCTAGAATTGTTGGCTTTTAGTCGAGAAGAAAGGTGAGGATACTTTACCCCCTTCATGCTCTGCCGTATATATCATGGATGTAATTCTGTTCAGTTCCATGAACTAGAGAGAGTTCTATGATTCCATGGATAGTTGAGTGACTCATTCTAGCTCTAATTTTCGATTAAACTTCAAACATTTAGGAAATTCTGACCTGTGAACACTGCTTTTGCCAGGAATGGATGATTGACAATGTAGTCGTTCTGGTGGCAAACGGTTATGGCTTTGAAAAGCTCAATTCAAGAATTTTTAACAGGTTCTTTCTTTTCGTTAACCAATTGTACATCCTGGTCCTTCGTGCATTAGTTTCTGGCTTATTGTAGAATAGCCATCCCTGAAAAATCCAATCTGCCCTAATATTTATGAACTCAGGTTGTTGTCTTCCTGTAACACCACTTATCCAGTCATTAGGATTATATGGAATTAACCTTCTTGTTTTCATTGCCAAAAGAATGGTGACGCTGTGAAGTTTCTACAGTACCGCATGAGGAGTCATTGGTGTTAATTAACCTTGCAATTTCCTGTTCACGTAGCAAATTTTTTCTATATCACTTGTCTAAACAAGAAAAGTAGATCACTTGCGCAAATGCATTTCAGAATTGTCGGGAGATGAAAGGAACCATTACAAGTGATTTTGCCTCACAAGAAGGCGTATTGTCTGCACTTTGTGCTTTGTTTTCTGTTTCAAGAAATTACTGTTTCTGCTGCAGGGTAGGAGTTAGAGAAGCTTGCTTTAGAAGTAGGATTTGTAAATTCAAAGCATTTTGAGATTGGTGGAGGACTCATGGGGAACTTAGTAGCCACACGGTAGGTGCATGTTATTTGTTGAGCAGTTTCTGAATGTTACGCCTTCGAAAGGATACATCTAACTGTTGCCCATTATAAATAGTTTTGAGTTCTAAACCCGTGAAAGTTTTGTGAAGCTGTGTTTCTGTTTTAGTTGTGAAACTTTCTAAATGAAATGTTTAAATGCTGTTGGAACAAGATTCGGAATTGGATCATTTCATACAGTGGGAAGGCACAATTTGTCCGAATTGTTTCCTGAAATTCGGACTGCAATTTCAGAAAAAAAATTCGAGTTTGGCATGTAGTTATTAAGAGGAATTCTGAGCCACATAATCCTTCAAAATGGCCTCCGCTCGCGCTCTCAATCCTCACTTTGCTGTTGCACTCGCGCTCTCAGTCCTTGCACTCACAAATTTTTAGTTGTTTGTGAGGGTTTTTGAAGACGCTTTCACGCTCGCGCTCTCGCACCCATACTTGCCCGCGCATTATGCGACTTTGGAAAGGATTATAAATAATTCTGAAGTAATGGCATTTTCTTTAAGTCAAATCCAACCCAGAATGGTTTAGGAAGGATAAAACATCTCGAAAGAAAACATGATTTCTTCAGAGTTTAGTGAAGCAGTTGCTGGCCTGCTAGGGCAGCATTAAGAACCAAAATGAGCCCAATTTTAACGTTAAGAGTGGCTTGATGGTTGACTTCTTATTCTGAGAAAAAACCCAATTTATTGCTTTTCTATTACTCCACCTTGCACCGCACTAGCCTGAGGGAGTCTCCAGCAAATGTTGATTTTATCATTTGTGAAACACTCCGGTAGGATGGTAACTATTTTGTTCAAAATTTGCACTTAAACATTCTATAAATTCACATTATGCCACTCGGTTCGAAATTTTGCCCCGTCTTTAATTGGGCCTTTTGCAAGTGGACTGTAGGATTGGTTTTACGAAATAATCTTTGAGCAGCAGCCGGTCTTTTTAGTCACACTATTATGGGTCTGTAAGATTATGTGGAAGTTTGTTAGCCACATAAAACACGGTTAGCTTACAATTTACCCACCGAGTGGGTTTGGTTTGTTGCTTAAATAATCAACCATCTTAATCAGGAAACAAACTGAATTAAACTTAAGAGAATCAACAGTAAATGCAAAATGCCAAGTTTGAAAGTTGTGCAGTCTTTTGAGCATGTGGATCCTTCTTAGATAAATTGAAGTTTAGCTGTTTGCGTATTATGAAGTTTTCCAAGGTCGAAGTTGATTTAAGCAATATACCATATATTTTTATTAGCGGAGGGTAAGAGGGTAATTATATTTAACCCACTCGTCTAGGCAGTAAGGCTTGTTCGAATGAGGAGTAAGGTTTTCGGGCATGCGTCGTGGGCTGACATCCCACATTGGGAAGTTTGGGTTCATGTGCGTGTATTTATAGGTGTCCTCTTAGATCATCCACAATAGCCTAATCAAAATAAAAAAGTTTGCTAATGTTAAGAATGTTTGTTAAAAAAAGAGCTCAAATTGGATTAACCAAACTTAGCAACATCTTAGCAACTAACTAAATTTTGGCTCTTGGATAACCAAAACCAACAACCTTTTGCCAATAACCAAATTTGATAGACCCACGTGTACTCAATGAAATGCACCCATATTACACAAAATGACAAAAACCTTCTCTCACTCACACACATGCAACAATGTTTTTAAAAAAAATAAAAATACTGTTTTTATTACAAAATTCTACTCCCTCCGTCCCTTTTTAAGTGTGTTACCTGAGAATTCCAATTATTTTTCTCTCACATCAACTTTTACAATCTTTACATCTACCTTCTATTACTTACCATTATCAATATAATAATACCCATTAACTTTTTAAAAAAGAATCTACTTTTAAGGGCAAAATAGGAAATGTACCCACTAACTTTTCAAAACACACACTTATTAAGGGACAACCCAAAATAGAAATGTACACTATAAAAGGGACGGAGGGAGTATTTTTTTTGAAACTGTTTTTCCAATAATTTTTTTTTCAAAAAACTACTCCCTCCGTCCCTTTTATAGAGTGGAGTTTTTCATTTTGGGTTGTCCCTTAATAAGTGTGTATTTTGAAAAATTAATGAGTAAAAGTTTGTACAATTATTATTTTGTCATTTTGAAAAGTTAATGGGTAAATAGTTAATGGGTAAAGTGGAGGATAATTTTGGAAAGTGGTGATAAAAGTTGACGTAGAAAGTGTAAAGTGGAGATAAAGTTGATGTGAAATGTGTAATGATGATGTTTTTTTAATAAGTTGAATTTACGAAGCCACACACTTAAAAAGGGAGGGAGAGTATTTTTTTACATAAAAAATAGTTTTTAAGTAATTTATTTTAAAGTATACTCCAGGTTTTAGTAAAACAATGTTTTTTTTCCGAAAATAGTTATTTTTAAAACAATTTTTGAAAAATAGCTTTTCCCGAAAATTATTATTTTTAAAATTGTTTAGTTTTTTAAAAAAGTTTTCAAAATATTATTTTAAAAATAGTTTTTTGTAGTTTGGAAAAGTGATGTCAAACTTTCAGACTTAAGCTGTCTTTTCTTGGATCTCTTCCAATATCTCTCGGTAAATGTCATGATTTCATCCAATTCTGATTCCTATTATCGAAACAAATTTATAATCACCAAAAATTTGACACAAAACTAATAACCCCAACATTGGAACGAATGTAGAAGTATGGGAAACATAACGTGACCAAACCACCGATAAAACTATCAGCATCGAGAAACACCCCGACCTTCTCACCGAAAAGATATCGTAGTAGTAATACAATTTAGAAATAATTTTTGCACTATAATAAGTCAGTAACCCGGATAGAGTAGAGAGAGAATAAAAAATATAGGGTAGCATTTGTAATATATCAAAACTAGAAGGGAAATTTTTTAGTAGAGGTACAAATGACAAAAGCCCAGGACCACTACTGAGAGTAAGCTCAACAGATGACTCAAATCCTTCCATATCCCTATTTTAGGGAGCCAAACCCCAAAATCAAGCCCCAATAGACTACCTAAACCTCTCCCTAAAATACTCTGATGAATAGTAGCTCCCTATAAATAACCCATGTTTAGGGAGCCACTATTCACTCCATACTCATTTTTTAAATCTTTTTTTCTTTTCTCTCTCTCCTCTCTCTCCTCTTTATGTGTATAATATATATATTATATGTATTATTTTATATTATTTAATTGGTATAGAGAGAGTAATAGAGATGATTGTTGGAGTGTGGAAAGAGATGTGGGTAAATAAAATACTGTTCACCAATCTTTTTAGGGAGGATTTGTGTCCTCATTATTGGGGATGCCCTGAGTAGATTAATAATTTTTGGTAGACACGTAGGATAGGGCTAGGATTCGGGATGGAATTGAAACCCACGTGCTAGATGTGAGAAAAACTTGGGTACAACTAGTTACCATGTGGGGTGAGTGAGTGTTTTAATCCGGACCGTCCAACACACTATTGGACGACCCAGATATGCTGAAAGGGCACCACCTCAACTCCTACCCTTTTTTTATTTTTTTGAATGGCTAAAAGGGTGGGAAGGGGTTACTAGCGTAGCAACCTCCTATGGGCGTGACCATTGGGGTTCCCGACCCGCTGTGGAATATCCGGTTGAGCCATAGCTACTGTCTGAATAAGACAGATCATCACCATAGCACAACTCAGGTACCCTATTTGAACCTAAGTTTTTCTCCAAGATGATACATGTTCTTTTATATGTAGTAGTTAAAAGTTGCTCTCAATAAAGGATACGTTTTACACATTTGTTAAAGCAGACCAAAAGAATGACAAAAATCCACGGGAAACTTCTTCTTTTTTGTTTTGTTTTGTTCAATGGTCACGAGTTTTTCGCGTTAGCGCACCTCGATTATTCTACTTTTCAATCCGGTCAAAT
Organism: Gaultheria prostrata; assembly: GCA_036023075.1. Lineage (NCBI taxonomy): Eukaryota > Viridiplantae > Streptophyta > Magnoliopsida > Ericales > Ericaceae > Gaultheria > Gaultheria prostrata. Next base: position 35,308 of record JAXBDA010002468.1, read on the forward strand.
ACAAATAATTCATACACGAACTAGTGAATTTATAAGAGATTTCTTTATTGTGAAGCAGACCCACAAAATTGTCACATTTTAAACGCAAAATGTTCAGAATTAGAACTCATTTTTGTTGCACTTGAGTTACCTCAATGGAGTTACTGTAAACATCTTCCGTTTTATAGTACTCTGTTCGTTTCTTAAAAAGAGTAGTGTATTTCATTTTGGATTGTTCTTAAATAAGTGTGATGTTGACAAGTTAGTGGGTAAAAGTTGGTACATTTTCTATTTTGCCTTTATAAATAGATTCATTTTTTGAAAGTTAATGGGTAAAGTTTAATAATGATGTCTCCATCAAGGGCAATAGTGAAAAGTTAACGTAAAAGTTGATGTGAAAGATATAATAATGATGCTTTTTTAATAAGTTTAAATTACGGGAGGGAGTAACTTTTAAACCCAATCCAGACCTGTGAATTTAGAACCCATAAGTATTCGTGGCAAGCGTATATTCGTAAGATGAGATTTCAAAAAGATAACTCCCTTACACAACAATGGACTATTTCTCTTCTGTATTTTGAATAGAAAGTCTAGGTACCCAAAATTTATCCGGAATTCAAAATTGCACGGTCCAGATTGAATTGAGGTGAATTTGGACAATGCAATTTTGAATTCTGGATACCCATTCTGGGTATGCAACAATGCCTCTCTTTTTTTTACTCTCTCTCTCACATCTCTTCTGACGTGAACCTCACGGACACCAATGTGGATTGTGGACTATTTCTCTTCCATTTTTTTGTCCACTAGGAGTATTTCTTTCGGTCCCCTTTTTTTTTTGTCTCATTTTCATTTGTTAAAATGAGATTGATTTTATGAAGTTACCCCCCTTTTAACGTATGTTATCTCGTAATTCAAACTTTCTTTCTCTCACATCAATTTTAACAATTTTTACATCTACTTTCCACTACTTATCCTTATCAATATAATAATAGCCACTAACTTTTCAAAAATGAATATACTTTTAAGGACAAAATAGGAAATGTACCCACTAACTTTTCAAAATACACACTTATTAAGGGACAACCCAAAATAGAAATGTACACACTATAAAAGAGACGGAGGGAGTATCATTTTAGCAAATGAAAAACAAGGCCAAAATATTTGTTTGAACATGTATGCGTTGTGTGGGTTTCATATAAGAAATATCCGAAACCCATTTGATGGTCAAATTAACAGAAAGTCTGGGTACCCGGCCAGAAGCGTACCCAGAATGTGCCCAGAATTTGAAATTTAACGGTCACTTCAAGTGAATCTCGACCCTTGAATTTCAAATTCTGGGTACTTTATGGGTATATTTTCTGTGTATGTAGCAGTGCTGTCAAATTAATGATTTGAAGTTCCTTGTTATTCAACCTTTATTTCGTTATTCTAGCGATTCAGGATTACAAATATGCATGCAAGATTATTGTGAGCTAGCCATTGCCATTAGGTTTATAGATTTGAAGATTTGCCTAGGTCCAAACCAACATACGATAGATTTATAGCTGCTGAAAATCGCCAAACTTGTTCGAGCAAGATTGCTCGAGCAAACTTTTGATCAGTCAATTTGCTAGATGAGTTGCTTGAGCATTTTCTGCTTCTTCTTTAATTTAGCCAATGAACACCTGAAACTTGACATAAACCTACTGTACCACCGCTCAATATAACATGACTGCACGATGACCATTCCAAATTCGTAAGCAAACACTCTATAAATGAGTAATAAAAATGATAATACAACTTGATAAATCAGGATAAACAAAGTGTGTGTTTTGTCAATGAAATCATAAGCACAAAAGAGCTCGATTTTTTGGAGATTACGAGCCACACAAAAAAGTTGCCATTATTTAAGGGAAAATGATTTTCACACTCCTCTTTTAGCCATTGACACTCCCTTTTTGTCTTTTACTCATGTGAAATTACTACATTGCCCTTCAAATGAAAAAGTGACTCAAGATGTAAGGGTAATGTAGTAATTTCACATGAGTAAAAGACAAAAAGAAAGTGTCAATGGATAAAAAGGGAGTGTGAAAATCATTCCCCTATTTAAGGTGTTCCATTTCTCCCTAAAGCAAACCAAACTGCATGTACGGAGTGATTGGATCCTTCATATTTTAATTTTTAGTTTCTCTTTTTTCACTTTTAGGTGTTTGGTAGTGAGCCCACAAAATGCATTTTCAATTTTTGAGTGTCGAGAACAAAAGATAAAAGTAGGGTAATAGAAGCTTTTGAGTTGTCATTTTTTATTTTTTTCCATTTTGCTTAACATAAAGTCTTACAAAAATGCATTTTGTTCATATTTTTCAAACACTACTCTTGTTAGAAAATACATTCTGCACATATCATACAAATACTTTACTGATTCAATAATACATTTTGACCATAATTTGAAAAGCTAAATATATGAGGCTTCCAACCACCCCTGTAATACCGAAGATCAAGTGGAGGACATTTTTACCAAAGCGTTTTCAAAGGATAAGTTCCCATATAGAGAGATGTTGGGTATCACACAAGTAGTCATTAAGAGAGTGTCAAAATTAATGTCTTGTATTTTTGTATTTCGACTAAAATTATTATGTATGTAAGTGGATCATGTTAAAGCATCTCCACTCCTTACTCAGATTTTTATCCAAATTTGAGTAAAAACTTGATTTGTATGGAGTACTCCAATGTGCAAAAGAAAATCTAGGCATAAATTTGAGTAAAAGCCTTATTAATGACATTGTTGTAAATTTAAGGGGGAGAAAATAGCCATCAAAATTTGAGTAAAAGATTGGTTCTCACCATATTTGGTGAAGAATTTGAGTAAAACCAAATTTGGTGAAGGATTTGGTGAAGGGGTGGAGTGGAGTTTTGGTGGTTTTTACTTAAATTTAAATTTGATGAAGGAGTGGAGATGCTCTTATGTTGTATTGGGCCCTTTTATTTTGGTGTATTATTTAGTTGGGTCATTAGAGCAACCCCAACAAACTCCCTAAATTTTTCTCTACAAAATGTAGTGAACAGTGTTTTATTTACTCACATTTCTTTCAACACTCCAACAATCATTTCTATTACCCTCCCTATTTTTAATAAAATATAATATATGGGGGAAAAGTAAGAGAGAGACAAGAGAGAGAGAATAAAAAAAGAAAAAAAGAAAAAAAGAAACGGCAAAGAGGGGAAATGAGAGAGAGAAAGAATAAAAAAATGGGTAGGAAGTGAATAGTGCCTCCCTAAATGGGGGGTTTTTTAGGGAGGTACTATTTATTTTTGTATTTTAGGGAGGGGTTTAGGGAGTCTCTTGGAGCCAACTTTGGAGTTTGGCTCCCTAAAATAGGGATGAGAGCCAATTTAGGAAGTTTGTTGGGGTTACTCTTAGGTGGATTTCCAATTTGATTTTAGGGGTACTTCCAGGCCGGCCCTCTCTTTTGGAGGGGTGTTCCCATCTAGGCCCCATGTCACACTCTTCCATTCATGCGCTCTTTAATGCGTGCGTTAGTGGCGCCCTCTTTAATGCGCGCGTGTGACTTCCCTCATGCTTTTCTATCTTCTCTCTCTCTCTACTCCGTACACCCAACATTTTCTCTCTCCATGCAGACCTCTCGCTCTCGCTCTCTCGTTTTAGATTTCAAAGTAAAATAACTTTTGTTGTACATATAAATTTTTTATAAAAATTGTATATCTAAAATCTATTCGACGAGATCTTTAAAACTAGATCAATATTGAATATGAAAATATGTACACAATAAAAAAGTTATTTACACCATGTAATACAAAATTCACACCTCGAGGATTCAACCCTCCTCGAGAATTCACACATTAATTTGTAAGATATGACTCCCTAATTTTTTTTTGACAAAGTTAATTGTTACTAGGAAATTCACACCCCTCCAGACAATTCACACTCCCGTGCAGACAATTCACCCCTCTTATCACAATTCACACCCTCCGTAACGGAGAATTCACAGGACTAATTTAAACAAATACACAATTCACACCCAAAAAATGAAAGAATTCACACACCTCAAAATACAGAATTCACACCCTCCAAAATAAAAAAAAATTCACCCACATGAAATGCAGAATTCACACATCCTCTACACAATTCACACCCCAAAATGAAAGAATTCACACTCTCAAAAAAGAAAGAATTCACATTTGTCAAATGCAGAATTCACACCCTCCAAAAGCAAAGAATTCATTGCATTTCTAAACAATTCACACTCTCTAACAATGAAAGAATTCACACATCTCAAATGCAGAATTCACACATCATCTACACAAACTCACTCCCCGAAATGAAAGAATTGACAGCCTAAATGCAAAATTCACATCCTCCAAAATGAAAGAATTCACATCCTCCAAAAGAGGAGTCTACACCCAATTTTTTTTCTTACACATAATTTCATATTCAATATGGGTTTTGTTTGGTAGATATAGTCGAATATGTTCTAAATTTTAGTACAAATAGATACGTAAAAAATTATAAATATTTAAAGTTTTGAGAAAGAGAGAGAGAGAGAGAGAGAGAGATGGAGAGTGAAAGTGGGGTGGGCTAATTAAAGGCTACTGACACGCGGGGATAAAGGATGCTGACACGTGAAGCATGCGTAAGAGGGTTTTTATGGAAGGGAAACACATTAAAGTGCTTGGATGGGACAAAACACTAAATGTGTTTGGCCATAGAGATGGCCAGGAAATGTCGTGGCTTACCCCTAGCCATAGTCGTAGTGGGAGGGCTACTGCGTAGAAAAGATCCTGACGAGTGGCTCAAGTTGAAAGAACACATGTGGCGCCATGTAATGGATCATGACTCAAATCATGTTCAACATATGTTGGCTCTAAGTTTCAACGATTTGCCTTTTCGCTTGAAGTCCTGCTTTCTTTACTTGGGTTTCTTTCCAGAAGACTTTGAAATTGATACAGAGAAACTTTTTCGGTTGTGGGAGGCGGAGGGCTTCATAAAACTAGACAAAGAATCTTTTGAGGAAGAGGCAGAGGCATATTTGAGAGAGCTAATCGACAGAAGTTTGATTCAAGTAGCAGAAAGAAATTGGAGGAGAATCATAACATGCCGAGTGCATGATATGGTTCGTGATTTTGCAATCGAAAAGTCAAAGGAGCTAAATTTTCTTCATATCTATAAAGGAACACTCGCTCCCAACTATCGAAGACTAGCCTCTTATTGTGCATTTCAGAGGTTTGTGTCGTTGGACCATTCAGATATGCGTTTACGAACCCTCTTATTTTTCGGTAGTGTAGAAGATAAAAATATGGAAATAGCACAACTACAGTCCTTATGCAGGAAGTTGAGGTTACTGAGAGTGCTAGATGTTCATCACCCTTGGATAAACCTGTTTGACCAGGAGATGGAGGAAAGACTGCCCGATGAATTTGGGAAATTGATTCATTTGAGGTACTTGGGATTATCTGGCACCAATATAAATGCGCTCTCACAATTCATTGGTAACTTGCGTGCCCTGCAAACCCTGGAGCTGAATACAATTCAGAATTTTGAGCCAATTCAGTTACCCGATGAGTTATACAAAGCAAAGCAGTTGAGACATTTAATTGGACATTTCAAGTGGCCGTTTCGTGTGGACAATTTGAAAAATCTTCGAACTCTTCGAACGGTCTTTGTCGAGGACCAGATGGAATTTAACCCAATGGATCTGATCAATCTTCGCGAGCTTCTCATAAGTTACGTCGGTGAGGGTAACAATAGACTGATTACACTAGATTCAATTGGTGGATTAAGAAGCCTCCAAACCTTGCAAATAGAAGTTTCGAATAAGCATACTCTGATTCCCGAGGTCCACTTGCACCCGCTCTCTCACTGCCAACACCTCGTCCAATTGAGGTTGTTCGCGGAGTTTGCAATAAATCCATCGGTCGTTTGGAAACTGCCGACAGAGGTGCTTCCAAATCTCAAGTTCCTCTCGGTAGCAGGAGGCAGGTTTAATGAAGATCCTATGCCAATATTGGAGAAGCTTCCGAAATTGACAGTTCTTGTGATGTTTAGGTGTCGTCTAACAAAATTGGTTTGCAGGATCACTGGAGGATTCCCTCAACTCCATATCCTACAAATTCTTAGGTGTGTCATGAATAAGTTCCAAGTGGAAGAAGGAGGAATGCCTGTGCTTAAGGGTTTGTTGATACAAGGAAAATGTGATCTTTCGGTCCCAAATAGACTACGGACCATCCCAGCTCCGCAGCCCGTATCGAGTGGGCTTACTAAAAACTGATAATTAGTTGTCATTTATGTACGTGTGAGTTCAGGAATGTACAGTGCAATTTGTTGTGCTCTTGGTCTGCTTTTTTCTTTCTTTTTTGTTTTGTTTTCATTTGATGACGTTTTTTTTTCCTTGCCCTCGGATGACTCTTTAATGACTATCTGCTTATGTTATGTCATGCTAAATTACTTCCATTAATTTGTTATATACTCCAAGGAAATGTGTTGTTTGTGTTTTCACCGATGAATTATCTAACTTCTTCTGGAACTTGAGTACACATGCTTACCTCTTCGCGAGTTTCCACAAAGTTATTTTTCATATGGTTTACCCCACCAGGGCCGGCCCAGGCCCAAGGCCAAAGAGGCCTAGGCCTAGGGCACTCAAAAAATCTCTAAAAATTGGGGCACCCTCATAATTGTTAGTAGTAGACATGGGTATGAGTCTCTTACATCCCAATAGAAAAATAGAAAGGCCCAACAAGAAGATAAAAAGGCCTAAAACAATTGTGATGAGGATTTGGCCTTTATTTATTTTTTTACTAAGTAACATTGGGCCTTTAAAATAAATAAAACCCCCTTGATGGCTGTTGTCATTTATACTAATACCAAGTGTAATAGCTGAGTCTTTATTTATGCACTACAAACATTTATGTTTATTTTATTCTCAAGTTAATTTAGGGCATTTTCTTACTCACACACACACACACACACACACATATATATGTATATATATATATATATATATATATATATATATATAGGGAGCACTTCTAGTCCGGGCTCCGGACTTCCGGACCTCCACGTTCCCGATTTTTTTTTTATGATCCGA